>VYZQ01006661.1:0-10392 GCA_013400655.1 Mystacornis crossleyi | reverse complement strand
CCTGCGCCTTTGGAAGGAACCTCTGAAATTCCTCCAGTCCAAGCTCCTTCTTAAAGCTGGGCCCCGAACAATTTGGTACAACTCCGGACTGGATGTTCTTCGGAGGTTCCTTCCCCATCAAAATAGACGATGTTCCAGTCCAAGCAGATGCAGTGAGTTTGTCGGAAATCCTTGTTTTGGGGAGGTCCAGTCATACCAGCTCTGGGCTAATGGAGTGTGTTGCTCTTCAACAGATGAGTGAAAAGCTGTGGTTGCTTTCTAATGAAAAGTTTATTCTTCACTGCAAGATGAATCTGTGGATTTCACCTGTGATCTTAGGGTTAAGAGATTTATTTTCTTATCACTATGCATTGCAAGGTAACTTCTAACCTCTTTTTGCTGCATAGTAGCAATCAGGATGACTTAAATGTTGGCAGTTCATATGGCACAGAACTGGTTTTCCTCTTAATCATGCTTTGAGCAAATTCTACTTAGTCTATACCACATGTGATATGTGGGAATATTACTTGATTAATGATATTTGCCTAGTATATGACTCACCAACAGTGATTGAATTTTGACATTGGATATTTTCATATTTAAGCCTTTACTCTGGGGTGTGGGGTTTTTTCAGTTTTCCGCTTAATAGTGTGACTGAAGTGAGGTCAGCCAGTTTACCTAGGTTTCCGTTTTGATTGAATTTTTGCCTTTCCTGTCCCATTAATCAGCGTAACTGATTGGGGAAAAAAATCCAAAACAACACTTCCATTTTTTAATGTTTCAACGAGAGTGTTCCTTTGCATTCCACATGGGAGACCTGTTTTTCCAGGTGTTGTCCTATTGTCAGTCTCTTCTTAATGATGCCAGCCACAACCCTTAAAAATAGACTAGCGGTAAAAATTGGATTTTGGCTATGTGCATTTTCACTTAAAAGAAGGATCTTGGGTAAATATCCAAAAGGTTTTTGCATGTCAAGCAAAATCTAGAGTCTTGAAAAAGATGTGCAGCAGTTCAGCAGCTTAAACCTGAGAAATCACTTTGCGTATAGAGTGCACAAGACTGTCACTGGATTATTACACCTGTTCCTGCTTTGAGTTGTTCTGACTTCAGTGATGTCTGGTGGTTTTCTCAAGGGAGCTCTACATTGTCATCAAAATAATCTTCTTCACTAGACATAATCTCATCAGTATGATCCTGATTGATTTTCTTCAAATGTACTTTCATTACTTGAGCACTGGCATCTTGCAGATGGAATATGGCACACAACTGGGAAAAAGTGAAAAGTCTTAGAGAGAAAGGGGATTTGTTTTGGTTTTAAAATGATTTTTTAATGAAGAAGAAAACATACTCAGCAAGCTAATTGGCAGCTTTTTGATAAACAAGAATCACAGTATCATTTAAGTTGGAAAGGATCTTTAAGATCATCAAGTCTGTTAATCCAGCACTGCCAAGTCCACCGCTAAACCATGTCCCCAAGTGCCACATCTGCCTGTCTTTTAAATGCCTCCAGGAGGGGGGCCTCCATCTGTGCCCACTCCCTGGGCAGCTGTTCCAATGCTTGACCACCCTTTCAGTGAAGAAATTCTTCCTAATATCCAATCTAAACCTCTTTAGGCATAACTTTAGGCCATTTCCTCTCATCTTTTCACTTGTTACCTGGGAGAAGAGGTCGACCCCTGCCTGGTTACAGACTCCTTTCAGGCAATTGTAGAGAGCAAGAAGGCCCCCCCTGAGCCTCCTTTTCTCCAGGCTGAAGAACCCCAGCTCTCCTTCTTCAGCTCTGTTGCCCTTCTCTGGGCCCACTACAGCACCTCAATGCCTTTATTGGAGTGAGGGGCCCAGAACTGGACATAGCCCTGGAGGCGTGGCCTCACCAGTGCTGAGTACAGGTGGATGATCCTTTCCTTAGTCCTGCTGGTCACACTATTTCTGATACAGCCCAGGATGCCATTGGCCTTCTTGGCAACCTGGGCACACACCGGCTCATGTCCAGTTGGCTGTTGACCAACACCCCAGGTCCTTTGCCACTGAGCCACTTTCCAGCCACTCTTTCCCCAGCCTGTGGTGCTGCCTGGGGTTACTGTGACCAAAGTGCAGGACCCGGCACTGCCCCTTGTTGAACCTCACACAATTGGCCTCAGCCCATTGATGCAGCCTGTCCAGATCCCTCTGCAGAGCCTTCCTTCCCTCCAGCAGATCAGCACCTCCACACAACTGGGTGTCGTCTGCAAACTGAGGGTGGACTCAATCCAGATTATTGATAAAGATGTTGAACAGGACTGGCCCCAGTACTGAGCCTTAGGGAACACCACTGGTGACTGGCCACCAACTAGATTTAACTTCATTCAGCATTCCCACGATTCAAAGAGAAACATACCCATGGGAACTCCCAGTTTATCACAAACACTTGAGAATCAAAATTATTCCTCTAAGACCGAAGTGGTTAAATAGAATATCTTATTCTGTCAGTGAAATGCGTGCTGTTTTGTTGTATGCTTGGAAATTGGGTCATAAATGTTGTATTTGAGAAGCAACTTTCCAGATCTTCACACTCACTGTCCTTTGAACTCCTGAAGAAAATTACAGTTTTGTTGTTTAGGTGTAGCTCTCTCCTTGCCCCAGGAAAACCAGAAAAGCAAGGGATTAACACCCTGTCTTACAGTCCAGACACTGTAAATGCTCCATAGTCTCCAAGGCTTTCTTCTATTGAATGTGGTATAGAACTGTGAGATTCTCGCTCAATAGAGGCTGGATTTTTTAGTCTGTAGTTCTGCTGTACTAGTGAGGTTTTATTTTTGTGTAATTTCATTCTTACAGGTGAATATTTTTCTCTATAAATAATGCTCATAATTTCAGCATATTGTTACCATAAAATATAATACATTCTCTATTGGCTTCTCATAAAATTCTGAATATATTTTTTCTTGCCAAAACTAGTGGGGCCCTTTTTATTAGTCCAAAGTATCTTTGGCATTCCCTTCTTACACACACACTTAAGACTGTGAGCCAGATCTAATCTCTGTTAAGTCAGTATAAGTGAAGAATAACTCCATTGTTAGTGGAATTTAATCTGCATTGTTGTTTTCAAAAGGGATTGAGACTTCTTATTGGTTTATATTTTCTGAATATCAATATCAAGATATTCGATCTGATGATTTTTATGGTTGTTTATTGCTAAGAAAACGTCAGAGGACCAGAAAGAAAGCAAACAAGCAAAAACAAATCAGAAAAGCAATAAAATCCAAACCAAAAGAACCGAGCCTGTTTGGAAAGTTAATTGTCAATTATCTACTTTTTGGTACTTTTAGAATGTAACACTCTGCTGTACTTTCATCCCTTGTTGGAGGGACGAAGAAGGAAGGGAATGAGATTGTTGGAAGAGTTGATTCTTGCTCTGACAAGTCTTAAGCTGTGGGTCAGAAAGGCTCAAACCTGCTCTGAAGCCAAGAGTGACTGTGTTTGCTGGCTTAATGTTAGCATTTTGTAAGAATTCCATGTTCTGCAGGTACTGTTGTTGGAGTTAATGAGAGCACTGCTTTCTCCTGGCCTACATGCGACAGATGTGGCAATGGAAAGTTGGAACTGTGTCCCCAGGACAGGTGAGAGTCAGCATGCTCCAGAGCACTCCAGGTGTTTTGTAGATGTAGCCATAACAGCAGTAGGTGATGCAATGATTCCTGCAGGCACAGGCTGCACTTTGCTCCTTCCTAGAACTAAGACGTAGTATTTTTATTGCTGATGAACTGATAAAATCTGCAAGGTTACAATAATTTATTAAGAAAGATACAAGTAGATATGAAATGGATTGATTTTGCAGTTATTACTTTTTTTTAAACCAATCTTGCTTATAAAGGTTTCATAGCCCACTGCGTTATAATATTACTTTTAATAAATATACCCATAAACCAGGGGTCTGATTTTAAGTTCCTTTAAAAGTAGGTACATGTGTTTATGTATCTTGCCTTGTTAATCTGTGTACCCCCAATTCGTCTCATTTTTATACTGGACTGTGATCTCTGCTACAATTTGTCTAAGTATGAAAGAGTTACGTTTCAGACCTATTAAATTCGTCACCTTTCTAAAAACGACGTTGAACAATTCTGCCAGTATGTCTGTCCTGAATGTGAAGACTGATCCTACAGTCTTGCTGCCTGAAATGCTGAACCTGTGTCACACTGNGGAAGGAAGGAAGGAAGGAGTTCTTTCTGCTGAAAAAGCTTACAAAGAGCATAAGGAGAAGTTGGGCTGGTCTTATTGAAATAGATAATATTTTCCTAAATATGAGAAGATTTGCCCTTTATGCTTTGTTACCTATAGTCCGTGGGGGGGAAAAGGCTGAAAATCAAAACCAGGTGTCCTGTATTATACTGTCATGTGAAAAATAAGGATGTGTCTCTGTTCACATAGTAGTGTAGTCCAGTTAAAAAAGTATCTCACCTGTGAAGGACACTTTTGCTTCATTTGGAGAACAAATGAAGTATCAATATTTATTTAAGAAGCACTTCCAAGAAGGACTTATAGCTGAGCTTAATTTTGTGCATGACTTAAGTGTGCACTGAAAACATTGGACGTTTGCTGAATGAGGGCCTAAGTCAATAAGTCACTTCGGCCAAATCTATACTACAAATTTTCTTTTGCCATAACTTTTAGGAGGTTATGAGATTAATATTTGCTTAAGTGGGGTGACTATAAATAGCAACCTCTCTCTATGCTGCCAGAAATTACAAAAAGAAGATCCTTTTGCCAGAAGAGTTTAGGTCCTCCAAGAGAGTTATTGCCAACAGAAGAGCTCTATTTGCTATGATCAACTGAATCTACCAGGGCTTTTCTACTAAAAGTCTACCAGCAATGTATTTTAGGCAATAAACTAATTGGGGTTTTATTTCTTTTGATTTATGACTGATAGCTTGTCAGTTTCTCTGTTTTTTCCATCATTATTTTGTGTATTTCAGGGAATTGCTATATTGCAACCAGTGCTCTGAAGTTGTCACAACACCAGTTTTGAAAATGCAGCTGGAAGTCTTCTTGAGTTGTCCATCCCGGTCTCAAAGTACAGTAAAAGTAAAGGTATGGCATGAAATAACTGTTGGTGTAGCAGGAGTAGTGAGGCTAGATGTGTAGACACGTAGATACTCTACACCACACTTTTATGAACAGTTCTGTCAGAAGACAAATTAAAATACGTAAGACTATCCTATAATTTAATCGAATACTAAACTTGTGTTTCATTGGGCTAAGAACCCACTTTCTAGATCTTGCTCAAATAATACTGTCATTGAGTTCACCCTGAGGTCTGCAAACTGTTCTACAGCCCGCATGGAGGGATTTGTTAGGTTGGGCCTTGGGAAACCTCAGTCTACATGGTCTGAAAGGAATGTGTATTTTTAGACTTCCATTCTGAACATCTTTTGTGTCACCTCTCCTCTGCTTTCTTGGCCAGAGAAACAAAACTGTTCGATATTAAAATGATAAATCTTTGTTCTATGTGACTGCAAACAGAATGTCTTTGCACACTTCAGATTTTTGTCATGAACAAAACCTGTGAATTTTCTCATTCCAGCTGTTGCAAAAGACAATCTCTTCTCTCCTGATATCCTCCACCAGTGAGGATGGGGTACGTATAATGAATACTGACCAAAGAAAGTTAGACTACAGAACTTAATATACAGGCAGAGTCCCAATGTGTTGGCAGGTCAGCCATGACTTTTGGTGGCAGGGTCTTGAAAATCTCCAGTGACGGAGATTCTGACTTCCCAGGCAGTTCAGAACTGCACTAGGAGTGGTAGGAGATTTCACTACAAGTGAAATGATTTTTTTTCCCATGTCCAGCCTGTGATTTGAGTGGGCTGTGCCTTTTGGCAGTCCCACCTTCCAGATGTCTGCCCTGCCATCTCATCAGACTCACACCCTCCTTTTCAGAAGGGGGATGCTGCAGATGGGCTGTGTGGCTTCAGCTCAGCTGTGGATCTGCAGAGCTACCTGCAAACAGCACCGTGTGCAGGCACTCAGAGCTGCCACGGGTAGTGCTGGACTTCACTCCGTTCTCTGGCTGAGGATCCAAAGACAGCAAAGATCCCTCCAAGCGTCCCACCTTTTGGGTCTGGTCTTCTAAATCCTATAAACCACAACCACTTTGAAACAGCACAACACTGAAAGTACTGGCAGGTGGAAGTAGTAGAAGAAATTTGCAAAATGCTTGTGAGATATTACTTTGTAATTGTATGAATGAAACATACATAAAGCTGTGGAGATCCATGGGCTAAAGTACAGTTTATGTAATCATGAAGTAGTTATTCCTTTAATCTGAGATATCAGAAGAACCCTGACACTTGGCACAGTGACCCAGATTTATTGTGGGTGAGGGAGGCACCGGGGTAGGTGCCTGGCTGGCATTGGCTGCTGGATGGTCGGCAGCGAAGGAGCGGCACCTTCAGAGAGTCATTAGGTCCAATTAGGATTCCAAGATTTTCCCTCTCCCTTGCACGTGGAAGGGAGCAAAGGTCAGTTTGTTGTCTTGTTTAATTATCCCAGTTAAATAGCTTCAGTTAGGTGATGTGTATTGGGGTCAGTTTGCTTTCCCTGTCTTACAAGTTTTCCAGCATTTTCCTACTACGTGCTCCAGGCTTTTAGTGGGATTTGTGGGTGATATTTAAAGTGGAAAGTTACTCTGAAATAATAAATACCTTTTCTTATTCTGGAGGGTGTATATTTCATTTAAGCAAAGAGATACAAGAAATTTCCAAAGTACGTTTGCTCCTTTAATAGCAGTTAAGTCTTGCTGAGTTTTACAGGATGTGTCTGGTTTGGTTACAGACTGGCAAAGCATAGTTCTTTTTCAAGTTATTAGAATTCAAACAACCTCTTTTTCATGTTTCAGTGTGTATAATGCCACTATTTAGAAGTCTGGCAACTCAGGTCTTTTTTTTGCTGCTGAAGTTTCTAAGGTTGTAGCTTTGTAATCAATTCTTCTGGCAGGGAGCTTGGTTTTAGCTGTCACTGGCCCTGGCCACTTGTTCCTCACCTTGTGGCAGCCCTTCTGTGACACCAGTCGAGTTGTTTGTGCGGCTGCACGGTGAACTGGACTGCAGAACCGGTCCGGGGTAAAAATAATCTAGGGCAAAAAAAAAAAAAGAAAAAAGATTGTTTATACCTTGAACTAGGCAACGCCATGGATATCGCATACCTGTACAGAAGCACAGCACAGACGAAGGTGCAGCAGCAGAGGCTGCTCCTAGGTAAGGCCCATTAAAGAAAGAAATGGATGTGGACCTGAGATACCCTCCCAAGTGGAATATCAACTATGAGTGTTAGCAGTTCTTGTGCTGACGTGCTGTCTCCTCTTAGTGAAGCCGTGCCAGCCTTGCATCCCTTTCCTCCACGCGGAATGCAGCCTCTACAGACTTGCTCAGGCACAACTCGTGGGTGAAAAGCTGGTCGGATCATTAAACAGGAGGGACTGTGTATGTGCTGGTGATGGTAAATGCACGATCAACAAACAGTTAAAAGGGGGGAGAGGGAGGAGAGTAAGAAGGGTTACAAAATGTTTTCTCCTTTAGTGGATCAATTAGCACAGGTAATCAATGTATAGTATGTATATACACATTGCCAGCACATGTGAGGTCCTGCAAGGATCAGAAAGGCAGATAAAAGGAGCACGTGTAGCTTATGCTTCAGCAAAACTGAGTTCAAAGTCACAGTAACTTTTATATTTTTTTAAAAAGCTTATTTTTAAAGCCTGTTAGGGGAGCAACAATTTAGGCAGGAGTGTGATCTAATTATTGAAAATCTAATGTATTCATTCTTTTCATTAGTTCTAATGCACTTTTCGAGTACTTTAAAAAAATTGTCTGTTGAAAGAGGATCTTGCATGCTGCATCTTCCCAGCTGAATCCTGCCTAGAACAGAACGTCCAGCAGTGTTTGCTTTACTCACCGTGCTTTTATTCCTGCAGACTTACGAGGTGCAGAGCGTGCTGGGAAAGGAGGTGGGGTTATTGAACTGCTATGTCCACTCCGTAACCAGTCACCCCAACTGTGTTGCGCTGGAGGAAATTGTTCTTCTGGAAGCTGCAGCAAGACGGAGTTGAACTCTAGTCAGCTATTATAGTATCTGTGGACTTTGTAATGTGATTATCTGTTAACTAGTGCCACAGATAATGAATAATGCAAGTGTGATAAGCATTAAGATAGTTTATTAAAACTGTGATTTATAAAGCACATTGTGCTAACACTGAAAAAATATCCATATATTGTTCAGCTTTCTGAACTCTTCTTTTTCTGATCAGTGCAGAATCTAAGAATACAGTTCTTCGTCGTGTTTGCTGTTACCTAATGTATAACATCTTGTTATGGAAGTTTTGGATGGTTGTGATTTTTTTTTTTAATAATACTGTATTTATTACATGTCAATGGAAAATATTTTACTGATATTTTTGAAATAAATACCTTGCTATGGGCAGCGAATGTTGGTTTAAGCTGAGTTTTCTCAGTGGATTCCAGACTTGCGTGGTGCGCGAATTCTGAGTTGTTATCCCTTGCAACAGTTATAAAGACAGAGATTTGAACAGAACTTATATTTTGAAGTGTCAAGCACATATAAAGTTAATGTTTTACAGCTAATTGGTCTCTCAGCATAGAAGTAGTGTGTTATCTGTAGCTTCCCACGAAGTGGATGTTTCATTATCGTTTCTTTTGCGGGTAAGGAGCAAACTGCGTTGTAGGCCACACAACTATCCTCACCCAGACCGTGGAGACTACAAATCAGATAAATGCCAAAATCTTCCCCTGAGTGTGCATTGCGAGAATTAATATAAGAATTAGAGACTGGATGGCTTTTTCCGCCCTCACAGTATTTAAAAGCCCCTCACAGGTCTGAGGAGGAACAAGTGGTTTTGCGCAAGTCCCGTATGTGATTAACCAGCAGAAAAGGAACAGCAAAGTTGTCACACTGGTCATTTCTGCGGTTCAGGCCAATAGTGAAAAGTCTTATGGATGTCACGATTACTAAAGGAATGGGCCAACTTTTGAATTCCCCCTTTTTCCCCCCTCCTCTAAGCATTTCAGTCTCTTACCTGACTCCCTGTAGTAGGGAAAAAGGAGATGACAGCCCATTCCTGTGTAGAGGATACTGGTCTGTATGCAAGACTGGGTTTGCCGCTTCAAAACCATTTAAGACTTGAGTCTCTGAGGAAGCTGGAGGTGCTTGTTGTGTCAGGCCATTGTTCTGCCAGTGCCCTACAGATGCTGTAGGTGCTCTAACACTGCACTACCGAGACTTAAGACAAATTGCCCGGCCTTCTATAATCTGTTCACTCAGCGCTGAGCAGCAGCATTGCCGCTCTCACTGTCACTAGCAGGGATCAGGGAAAGTCTTTGTGATCACTCACTCTGTGATGAGCAGTGGTTGCCCACTCTCGCTTTCACTAGCCAGGATCAGTGAAAGTGCCCAGCTCCTGCAGTTCGACAGCCTACAGTGGGTTGAAGCCTGAGGGTGCATCAACACCTCTGGGACTCACTACAGCTGGTCCCTGCTCTGGAACGCATTAGTGTACCTGCAGCTTTGCATTATCTGGAATGGAAACCCCTTGGAAGTTTTTTTAAACAGAAATTTTAACCAGTGGTATTCTTTTAATGGTATTCTAGTAGTCCTATATACTTTTTTTTTCTTTAGCTAGAGAGTACGGTGTTTCTGGCAGAGTCCTGGTCACGGAGCAGTCTCTCGTGCTGTGCAGCTGCTCGGTCCCACCAGCGCCACGGCAACCCCTGACTCAGCACTCCGGCTCAGCGATGCGGCTCCGGGGGGAGCAGACTTCGCCACCACCGCGGCCGAGGGGTCTCACGGTTGTTCCCACCCCTGCATCGCTCTCTGGATGCTTTGGGAGAGAGCGTAGCACCCCTCGCCCCGCGTTTGCCCTCACCTCCCCTCTCGGCCGCTGGGACCCCCCCGCCGTGTTCCCCGCCCGTGTTCAGCCCCCTCCCGGGCAGCGCAGCTTTCCCCGCCGCCAGCCCGTTGCTGTCACGACACAGAGCAAACGAGAGCAGGGTTGATTTAAAATGCTTTTCTTTATTCTTAGAAATGCTGTAAAAATTGATATAAAAGGTTGAGCATTCTCAGTCTTTTTTTTTTTTTCCATCCTACTGTCTAAAATACATGGGCTTTTGAATCATTTTAACAGATGTACCATAGCTGCATCGGTATGAGTAAAATGTAGAAAAGACGAAAACTACCATTACAAAAATAATTTAAGGGGAGAGAAGAAAAAAAAATAATATATTTAGCTTTTTTTCCCTTTTTCGCAAGTTTCGTGGTGAAAGACCCAGGCATCGCTCCACGTCGCTGCCACATTCCGAGCTCGGCCGCGGGCCGGCAGGTCCCGCCGCGGCTCCGCGCCTCCTGCCGCGCCCGGCCCGGCCC
>VYZQ01006653.1:43837-60651 GCA_013400655.1 Mystacornis crossleyi | reverse complement strand
CGATGCAGAGAAAGCTGGTGGATTTAGAGTTCCCTCTGTAGCTGGCTCGGCCCCTCCCCGAGGTCCGAGGCCGGGCTGTGGCGTCCCCGCAGCCTCCCTGCCGGTTCTCAGATCGCAGCTAGGCCAAACAGTTCCAGAAGAGGAAGAAAAAGTTACTGAAGGATTTTGGTGTGCCGGTATGGGAAAATTTCTTGCCTCAGCTGTTGGCTAGCTAAAAGCAGGAAGGTGCTCCCTCGGCTCTGCAGCAGTGGGAACGTGGGGGAGTGTGTGAGTCCTTGAACAAAAACTGCACTGAAGAATTCTCTCGGCTTCCCCCCTTTTCCCTCGGACCCAGCTTAAAGCTTCAGGACGCATTTTTGGGCAATAAGCAGACAATAGGGAAATACAGTGTTATCATAAAATCACCCCAAGACAGAATAAAAGAATGATGGGGAGCCTGGGAAAAAGGGGGATGAGGGCAGTGGGAAAGTGCTTTTGTTTTTGTTTATTTTTCTTATCATCCTACTCTATTTTAATTGTTAATATTAACTGATTTTCCCCCAACCAATTCTCTTTTGACTACGACAGTCATTGGTGAGCGATCTCCTTGCCCTCATCTTAACCCACGAGTTCTTCTTATTTTTTCATCCTGTCCCACTGAGGAGGAGCAGGGAGAGAGCAGCTGGGTAGGAGATTGATAGCCATGGCTAACCTACCATACCAGTGTATCATCTTTGTAGCATCTCTAATTTGATCTGTACCAAATGAGAGTATTGAAACAGTCACAATTTAAAAAAAAAGTATGTGCATGTAACTTCATGTTCTCAGGCTAAGCACATGAAAGGTTTCACTTGCCACTTTGTGGGTAAAACTGGATATTTCAGCAAAAGACACATATATACATCTTATAATTTTTTAATTTCTCAAAAGTTATTCTTAGCAGTTTTCCTCCTTTCTCATTTTTAATTACAGAGTAGGGGTGGAAATGAATTCCAATTACCCCAAATAATTTTTGAAAAATAATTCCTGTTCTTCCTACATGTTTAATCTGTAAGATGTATGCACAAAGTAGCATTTGTCAAGATGTGAATACACAACCATAATAACTTTAATGTCTTATCCAGGAGTCCCTGCTGGATAAACCTTGCTGGGACATCACACTTGCCAAGCAGAGCCGAGGCAGTCTTCTGTACCTTCCTGTTGCTTTCTACAGCTCATGCTCTCTGCCATTATCTCCTTTAATCAAGCATGATTATATATATGGGTTCAGCTGGCATTCTGACAACTCAAGGTGTCAGATAGTGACATATATAAACAGTGCTCTTAAATCTGGAAATCAGTATGTAAGAGGTAGTATGGTTGAACTTTGGAACCAATATAAACTGTATCACTATAATCCAAGGAATACTGCAAATGGTGTTAGACATTTCAACAACATCTATATTACGTACCTTTAAACCTTCTAAAATATATTTACAGTATCTGGAAATTATTCTAATGGATCTGATGCACATGCAGTGTTCAGTCAAGTGGATTGCCCCCGTAGAGGTTATGAACACATCTGATCCGTAAAACTCAGCTTCCTCACTGACCTGTGTTTTGCCTAGTGACACCTAATTATTTGAGCTAGCAGATTTAAAATGTGCTTAATATATTTGTAATTTTATCCTGAGTGAAGAATCAACTCAATCAAACTTCTATCCAATTTCAGAATGGCATTAAAAAAATTTGGCAACTGAAAATCTGCTAAGATGTTTTTATCAAAGCAGTTAGGAATTATACTTCTGAAATTGCCTGCAGCTGTTTATAAGATTTTTTAAAACAGTGCCTCTGTATTGATGAGAGTGGCTCATCTATTGCTATAAACCAAAGCAAAAAATTTTAACATAATGATAAAAATTAAGTTAAAGTTGATAACTGAGCTTCTTCAAAAAGGTTCTGATTTTGGGGTTAGAGTATTCTCATGTCTTTATTTCATGTTTAATAATTCATTTTTGCCTCTGAGTGTCTTTTCTTTCTGAAACTTGGCATGACATAACATTATTAATCGGCATTGAAGACACTCAAGTCTCCATCTTTTCCATTGCCCCTAGTGCCATAAAAACATAAGGAAGGCAAATGTCTCAACTGAAAAGCCTAAATTTAATGTTTTGTCACAATTCAGCTATTATGCAGGAAGCTGAATGGCTTATAATTGTTAGGTCTTTAGCTGACGTAGGATCACGGCTTTTAGAAAGCCGATGTGGTTAGCAAGGCCAGCTATTTCATTTAAGCCAAACAAGGAAGCGGTACAATTTCTGATTGTTTTACTAATGGCAGAGAGCAATGGAATCTTAGAATAGGATAGTTCAGTTGGAAGGGACCTAAGACAAACATCTAGTCCAGCTGACTGACCAGTTCAGGACTGACCAAAAGTTAAAGCATGCTACTAAGGGCATTGTCCAAATGCTTCTTAAATGCTGACAGGCTTGGGGCATTGACCACTTCTCTAGGAAGCCTGTTCCAGTGTTTGACCATCCTCTCATGAAGAAATGCTTCCTAATCCAGTTTGAACCACCTGTGATGCAGGTTTGAACCATTCCTTTCTGTCCTATTATTGGGTCTAGGGAGAAGCGATCAGAATATCCCTCTTCATTTCCCCTCCTTAGGAAGCTGCTCCAGAGAGCAATGAGGTCACCCCTCAGCCTCCTTTACTCCAAACTAGACAAATCCAAGGTCCTCAGCTGCTCCTCATAGGACTCGTTGTTCAAAGTTCAAATTAAGTGTTAATATATGACCAGAGTTGAAATTACTATGTGTGTATGTGTGTACACCAAAAGGAAAACACAGGAAACAGCAAGAGAATTGTCAGAGAGCAATCCAAAGGAGAGAACTCAGAGTAAAATGTTATCAGGTGAAAGATGTGTCTCCTGTTTCTTATTTTCCACCATATTCAGGAAAATGGGATTTCATGTACATTTTTCAAAAATAAACAAGATTACAACAAAGACATTTCTGATTGCAAAATCAATTTCAGGGGAAAATAAAACAATCTGAAAGGTCTCAAACTGCTTAACTTCTCAAACTATATCTCTGTGGAATTGTGTCTTGCTATTCTTCTTATTATAGACCTGTAAGAGAAAAGAAGGGTGTTATTTCCAAAATGTTACAGTTTGTGAGTTACAAACTGAAGGAAAAACAAAAATATATTTGTGAGGCAATGAAGGATTATTGCACATTCATTTAAAGCCAAAACATACAGTTTGTAATTTAAAAGTAAATCATTCTATATTTAAATGTTATATTTTTCTTATGAAGTAATTTACCCAAACAAAACAGCAATGCTGATTTGTCATAAGAAAGCCATTTTGCCATACAGAAATGGAATATTTTTCAGTTAGAGTTATTTTGATCATTCTGTGATATAGCTATTTCTTCTTACATTATTATTTTTTAACTGTTAAAAATAATTCTGTCAGTGGTAAAGGAATAGGACAACTTTTCAAAGTTAATGTTTCTGTTCTTATGAAGACAACATGTTCAAAAAGAAAAATCACAAACTCCGCAAACTCCTAATGCTAAAACAAGAAACATTCTGGACATTCTGCTAGAACATGGGGAGGAAGCTTCGGTCCTTGCTCTGAAGGTTGCTGGTATTTTTAAACAAATACAGTTTAATGTAAAGCATTCCTGTTCAAGAAGCCTTGTCTGGAAATCGGCAATCTCCTCTCTCTTGTGTGATTCCTTTATCCACAAACCTTTATTTCGGCTTTGCTTCTCCACTTTTCCACGTGGTCCTTGTATGCTGAGCTATACAACGGTGCATAAATCATGACGTGATCGTGTCTGAAAATCAGGGTATATTGAGGGGATTTGGGTTGAGTCAAAGGAATGCCTGCCAGTGGGGGGATTGCAGTGGAGCATGAAGTGACTAGCAGGAATGCACCACCACCAAATTAGAGTGTGTAAGGGATTAGACCAAGTTGGAATGGATGGCTGTGGGCAATATAGATGAATTTTGGCCTCATTTAAAAAGGATTTAGCTAGACTGGATTCTTTCTGGGGATGTCAGCATCCTTCAAATGTACCTATTGATGTAGATAGTCACTGCCTTCTTCCCACAGATAAAATCTTTCTATTATTTGTTGTACAAAAACAGCAGCCAAAAAGCAGGAATGCCCCCAAAAGGCCAGGTGAGGGGGTGTGTGGCTTAGAGGCGTTTCCAAGGCAGATTAGCACTCCTGGAGTAAAACTGGCCCAGTTTTGACAAAGATTTTTCCTATGGAGTGTGGCAATGCAGCAGCCACACAGAACAAACAGTTGCCATACAAAATAACACTGAGACATCATCATTCAAATGTCACCAAGACAAATATCCCCTGGTTTGGCAGCCAGAGATCACAGAGCTCTAGGTATGCTGTAGCAATTCTTTGGGACTTCTGGCATTGGTAGGAAACAGCTCTCACCTTTCTCTCAGGAAAAAAATTACCACTGCAACTCCTACAGCAACAGCTCCCAAGCTTGCCGAGAGTGCGAAAATCCCTGTCTCTTTACATCTGCTCTTTCAGCTTTGCCCATCAGAGGTTTCCTTTTGCATCAATGGTGAAAGGTAGGAATGACATTTGGTGTTCTGAGGTCTATTTGGAGCCACTCACCCCCTCCAGCACAGACATCTTGCACGCCTCGCATCACTCTGCTGTAAGTAAAGGCTGGGACTCTACTTTTCAAATACCACAAAGACGTGAAAGAAAGAGCCTGAGTGTGGACCTATGTTTCTTGATCAGTGGAACAGATCACAGCACTGCTTAGGAATGACAACATTCATGCTTGAATTACTGTGCACTTTTGAAGAATCTTCTAATCAAAATTAACTTTATCCAAGAAGCAAAAATTTGGTTTCTTTCCTATTGTACAGTAAATCACTACAAGCTTTTATTCAGCATCTAAAACTGAAATGGAGTTTGGTTTCAAATGCAAGATAGTAATGAAAATAAAACCCAGATATATTCTTTGTGAAGACTGACAAATTTCAAAGAATGCAAATACAAATATTCCAAGTATGCAATTACATAAACTATTTCATTTTGCAATAAAACCCAGTAAAACATTAAATTTTTAATGTTCCTTTACCACAGAATATGCAAATCAACTTTTACAAATCTACATCTTCCAACAATAGATGGCACTACAAATTCCTACATTCACCACAACATTAAATAATGTTATAGCATTTTAACATTTGCAAAACTAATCATAACTGCCTAAGTAATATATGATGATCAACTTAGCTCTAAAACACTTACGTAGATCTTTTTTCTCACAGCAAAATGGAAAGTTACGATAGAAGGAGCAACATCTCAAAAATATTTTACTACTTACACTGATTTATCTGAACTCAGAACTAGGAAAATATTCCCCTATCAATTACAATGGTGTAAATCACAATGTTCAGTGTCAAAGAATAAAAGGTTTCTGTTTATTAGCACCCATAAGCACAAAGCCTGTTGTGTACTTATAGAAGCATTAGGCTGAATTTTACGTTTCGTTTAAAAAATCAGCAAAGTAATTTTAGGCACAGGTCTTCCTTAGAAAAGTAAAAAAGCCACTTTTAAATGGACACAAAGCTTGATGTTTATTTGTGCAACAGCAACACGCCTATTACCTCAGGAGAGGAACCACATGGGTTTTCCTTTATAGAACCGAGCCTCAGGAGCTGCTCCTCACGAGGAATACTGCAAAGACAGCTCGGTATCTGAGAATGCTGCTGTAGCAGAGGAGGGATCTGGACAGTGGCATGCACACCTTAACACAGCCCCAGGTTAGGCAACCAGGCTTTTAGTTAGCAACCACAGAAGGCTATTAATCTTTGTATAAGATGATATATACACTACATTCCCTGTGCTCTTCAGCAAGGTGAAGGTAGGATTGAAAGCAGCTGATTAGCAGCTGGTGGGAAAAGAATAGCACAGATTTATACATCCAAAGCAATGAACAGAGCAAAGAGGACAATTTACTTATGGCATATACAGATTCATGCATTAGCAAATCACAAATCAGTCTTCTTGTGCCTGGGATTTCCACAACAGAACAACTCCTCACTAGTATGTGGGTTATTGAAGTGTCTTCAGCAGACCAAAAGAAAAGGAGAAGAGGTACAGTAATGTGAACTTCACATCAAAGTGGATATTCATGCTGATATGAATATGAAGGTGTAAGAGAGGTGTAAGAGGGATAAGAACACAGGGATGCCTGACCTCTGTCTAAGTGGGAATAAGCCACTTCACAGTCTACTTGTCATCAAATATCTTCCTTACTATAGACCAGCATCAGCTCTGATCATCACCATCATTACAGAGCACTATAAGGAAACCCATTTTTTAAAGATTTTAGGCTATTAAAAAAAAATTACATCAGAATTGGGAAAAGGAGTGAGGTAGCAGAGTCTGCTTTGGCATTCATGGCAGCTACAGTTTCAAGTTACTTTTGCCTTTATCCCCTCATTCACCCATTACCAAAACACACTGCTGTGCATCACTAGTTAGCAACTGCTAAATCTCAGTGACTTTCCCTGGGAGGAAAATGCTGTCAGGTAAGTCAGGGAGCCCTGCATGCAGCTCTGAAATGTAGTCCTCTGTCTCCAAGTAATAAGGATAGTCCATTCCGTGTACTGTGGCAAATCTCCAAGCATCATGCAGGGCTGAACTTTAGATGAAGTTGGCATATTTGAAACAGCCAGGCTAAGTCAGTCTCATTGTTTGGATCAACCATCTCTAAACAGACCTTAGAAATAACCATTCAATTTCTCGTTTAATATCTTCATTTTTAATTGGCTTGTTGCATTCTTTATATGCATTGAAATTCTAGTACACTAGCTCCTGTGGGAAAATAGTACTCAGCAATTTGAATTTGTTAGCTGCTCTGAACATAGGGGACCTGATTCTCATTTATGTTACAGTCGCTTTATATTGCTCAGGCAGTAAATTGCATTTACACCCAGTAAATGAGCAACCGGAGTAATGTAAAGTAACTTTAGCATGAATGAGAATTAGGCCCAAAGCCTTCCTAAGTTTTTATAGCAACTCTGTTATTCATCTCAATTGGTGAGATAGGGATTGATTGACAAACAAATAGCAACACGGTATTGCCTAGTTTGGAAAGAGAATTGAGCCAGGGATTAGAAAACCCCAATTCAGTGAAGGAAATCAGACTGGCTATTAAAAGCCTGAAGTCCAACAAAGCACTAAGGCCAGATGGTTTCAGCATACATTTTTACAATCAGCTAAGTATAAAAGATGAAATAGCTCCCCTGCTGGTTAAAGTATTTCAAAATTATTTACAGATGGGAATTAACGTTAATGAGTCGTGTAGCTAACTCCCTACATACCGTGCTGAAAATTTACCACCCTCAAGTTTAGTCCCAGCCAATGCACCAGAAAGTTTCATCATTTGAAAATGAAAATTGATTTTCCTTGTTTTACCACGTACAACTAACCACTTCAATTTCACATCTAAGAGGCTTAAACAGAAGTAGGATAATGAGGGACAGAGCTAATACCAGAAATGTCCTCAGCATGAAGATTATTTTAATTGTAAATTCCCATGGCTGGAAGATTTACTCATAAAATATAACATGCAGTATGAGTGTGCTATGGAGAGGACTGATATTAAAGACAGATCCAAGAGTGGTTCAGGGGAATACGGAGCCCTCTCTCTGGGTGAGTGACTCAGAACCGCGTGTTAGGTCAAAATGCAGATTTCACCATTTGATGGTCCCATGGGGCAGCGACTCACATGAGAAAAGTGCTAATAGGCCACCTAACTGCACGTGTCAGTGAAACACTGAGAATATTCTGCTCTTTTTATCTGAACATATGTGTTGATTGCTTGCATAGACACCATTTATTAGATCTAACCCAATCAAGACTTTATAATGAACAATAAAGAAAACAGAAAATTCCCCCACTGTGGACTTTAGTCAGCTTATATTAATGCAGATTTTCTCCTGTGTACAAATTTAAAATCAAGCTTTTGCCTCACTAAGTGGCACAGGTGAAGTAGACTGGAATCTGAATGAGCAGTTTTAGATTTCTCTCCTCTCCGCAGATAAAAATCTCCCTAATCATTGCACTCCCTTAACAGATTCATTTCTCTGAGGTACATTAGCTTACCATTTGATCTCTCTTCTCCCATTAAAAAGCAAACAATTTAAAAATACTCCTTGATCAAGGTCCTTTCAATTGCTCATTTTACAAATAGGGATAATCCAAAATGAATGAGACCAAGAATAAATTTCTGCTATTAGTCATATATAATTACAGCCAGACAAATGATACCTTTTAATTTTAAGATTGCATTCAGGATCTGGGTTAGCATGGGTGGTTAACACAGCACTCAACTTTCAGCTTTTCCTTTGTTTCACTTTCACTTTAATTACATTTATTTGGCCTGTAATAGCAACTGACGTAACCACTTGATACAAAGAAACTATCAGATACATTATTTCAATAGTCTGGGTTTAGAGGAAGATGAAGACAGGTACAGCTTCTGCAGAGATCATTAAATGATAAACCTTTAGCCCGGCTGAGAGAAAACAAACAAAAACGCTCAACTGCTAGAGAAACAGATGTTAGAAACACATCTTCAGAGAAGTTAAGAGGTTTCCTTATGGTCATTCCTTGAACAACCCTCTCCTGACTTTCCCTTCATTCAGTTATTTTCCTTTTCAAATCCTTCTTCAGCCTACTCAAATAGCCAGTGCTGAAATATGTTTGATGCTCTCCAATACTGGACAGCCATGGATTTAATTTTTTTTTAGCTCCAGCAGCACCTACAGTGCAAAAATCATCCCTCTGCCCCCCCCCCCCCAAAAACCACCACAAACAACAACAACAAAACCCAAAACAAAAGCAAAGGGCCATTGCTGAAGGAAACTGGAGTTACTTTTGGAGGGAACCCCTCATCGTGAGGACTTGTGGCAGCTCTGCTCTGTAGCAGGTTCCCACCATCTCCATGACTTTGCATGGGCTGCTCAGTGAGCGACAGCGGCGCTGCGGGAGGTGCCGGTGAGTGCCGAGCAGCACTGTCGGACCCATTATGGTCCAAATCAGCAAAGCTCAGCTAACACGTGACTCCCTTTAGGTACGTTCACTTGTTAGTAATAGGGACTGTCACTGAAAGGCCAGGGGGCAATTCTCTAAAACCCAGTTTATTATCCAGACCATGAGAGGTAATTCCTGATGGCACCAGCATGCACAGAGCTGGTGATCAGCTGGCACTAACTGCAAGGAATCACACATGTGCCACACCTTGCTCACAATACATAGAGGCACAATTCTCAGAAAAATCCTCTGCCTGTCAGTAACATGTACCCTGTCAATAATTCCTACTGCCTGGGTTAATGATAACAAACTCATACTATTGGGGAAAGCCCATTTCAACATCTATGCTTTCTGTGCAATTTAGCTTAAATACCTACTCTGCCCTTGCAAGAACTCCCCTGCAATACTGTGTCCAGATCTGGAGTCCTCAGTACACGAAAGATGTACTGACTCTAAGAGTTCAGAGGAAGGCCACAAAATTTGTCAGAGGGCTGGAGTATCGCTACTATGAGTACAGGCTGAGAGAGCTGAGGCTGTTCAGCCTGGGGAAGAGAATGTTCTGTGGAGACCTTCCAGCACCTTCCAGCACCTGAAGGGTATTCTGAAAAAGAGGGACAGTGAACTTTTACAAGGGCAGATATTGATGGGACAAGGGGAAATGGTTTTAATGGTTTTAAACTAAAAGAAGAGGGATTTAGATTAGATGTGAGGAAGAAACTGTTTACTTTGAGGATGGTGAGGCAGTGGAACAGGTTGGCCAGAGAAGCTGTGGGTGCCCCATCTCTGGCAATGTTCAAGCCCAGGTCGGATTGGTCCCTGAGAGACCTGATTTGGTGGAAGGTGCCCGTGCCCATGGCAGGGTGTTGGGTGTAGGTGATCTTTAAGGTCCCTTCCAACACAAACTGTTCTATGATTCTGTGATTCTGGTTCTATGTACCCTGTCAAATCAAATACTATCATTTCAGCTACTCCAATATATCTTCTGTTTTTTGTGAGAGGGGATTTCTCCCAAAGCCATCTGAGTTAACTCTTTGTCTGCTGATACCTTATTTTTCACTGAAAACTTTTTTCCTTCTCCCCAGACTGAGAATTCCTTTCTCTCAGTTCCTTTCTTTTTGAACATTTTCATTATAGGGATGAGAAATAATGGGTACAAAAATACTATAGCTGATATATTTCAGTCTTGACATGCTGAAACAGATAGAGTTTGAAAGAACAAATTACTCTTTACAGTTTCCCTTATTGCATATTAGAAGAAATTTAGATTGCAATATAAAGATTTAACAAACACATTAAGATGTAAAGACCATTACTTATTAAACTAAAACTGTGATAATGCAACAAACAAATTAAATATACTGTTGCGAATAAATCAGCAAGTTGATGGTTATTTGATTTAGATTATCAAATTATTCCAACTATGAGTCAAACCCAGTTGTGAGGCTGAGACAAGAAAAAAGAAGGATTTTTTTTTCTAGTTCTGTATTGGGAAAGAAATTTGGTTTGTGCCTCAGTTTAATATAATTATTTTGTTCCCATTTTTTTCCATAGTAATAGGGATTTTCTGACAGCGATTCAACTGTTGTGACTGCTTTCATGGAGTTATGCATAGACTGGATATTCTCAAGCAAGTACAAAGACCAAATAAGCTTCCTTAGATACATTTTCACTGCTGTTTCTCCTTTTCCTTAAACGTCATAATTGTTCTAGTAGCTATTCTTTTGCTTTTCTTATTACCTTCCCTATTGAACATAACAACATAAAAACTAAGCAACAGAAATAAAAGAGGTTTTACTATGACAGGTTTCTACACAACAACAGTTGCTCCAGAAAGCAGTTCTGTAACTTTGACAGCATTTACTCACATAAAAGACCAATATGGGAGATCATTTTAAGTTTTCAGAGAGTATTATCAGAAGTGTTTTTTTCACAAGCACATAAATTCATTCTTTGTGCTTTCATGAGCTGCCAGGACACAAAAGAAGTATTCCCTTAACACAGGGCAGGAAAAAAAAAAGAAATAGAAGGATACACCTTCACTTCTTGGCCTACAGATCTTTGATAGATGCAGGGGCTGCATAGAATAGCTGCTACAGTATCTTGCCTAATTTTTTGATACCTGCATCCACCTAATGGAAAGCAGAAGATTCATCATCTGTCACAACCAGCTCAGACAGTTCTTGCCTCCTCTTGCAGAGTGTGCAGTATCCAAGAGGAGGGTGGGACACTTTTTTTACCTGCTGTGTGTCCACCTTAGGTGTGCCTTTGATCACCTCTGGAGGTGATTCTCACATGCAGTCCTTGATAATAGCAGCAGGCTTCTTAAATATCGGATTAAATAGCACAACCTTAATACTGGGCTGTATGGCCTACATGCAGTTAATATAATCCAGTCATATTTCCCACTTGATAGGCTTTAGGGCTGAGATCACTGTAGTGTCACTAAGCCACCCAGCAACCACCCTTGGAAAGATTCTCTCTTTGATCTGCCAATGAGGTAAGCTCCAAAAATATTACAGCTGAATTCTCTATTATCTGGGGTAAATCAAGACAAACTAATGTCGATCCCCCAAAATATGATTAGTAGGAAATACAGTGCTGGGATACTGAGGAAGCACCACTGAAGTCAGCCAGCATTCAGCATGAGATGGAGCTGAGAACAGAAGAGACTCAGACTCCTTGCTGTGCCCTGTAGCACCCTCTGATCAATGGTTTCTGGCACACGACCGCAGATCTGAGCTGGCTCTGTCTGCTCCCAAAGTGCTGCTGAGGGAGTTAATAAGCCTCCTGGAATTCACTGCCCTGGGAGGAAGGATGCAAAGCCGTGAGGTTGGCTCTGTGGTGCTCAGCGGGGTGCTGGGACTGAGCCAGAGCAAATGAGCCTGGCTGATCTGCTGAGGGACAGTTAATTGCCTCTGAAACAGGCACCCCAGGACTCTCAGTTCACTCTAAGGAGCAGGCTCGGGCTTGTAGGAGTCATGAATTGATCAATCAGCCATGGAGAAGTAGCTAAAACTGCTTTTGACTTACTAGTGCTGACCCTGGAAGCAGTGCAGTTGTGATCATGCAGTGCTCTGTCTGAAGCGACAGCCTCTGCACAGAGCCAGCTCCTGTGCCCCGCTCTCGCTGTCGCAGTAAGCACCAGCCGGACACTCACCCACTTAACCTCCTGAGCCTTAAGCCCACCAGTTGCATGCAGACCCCAGCCAGAAGAGGAGTGTTTCTACCTTCTCTTAACAAATAAACCATATTTGAATCAATCTTTCAAAATGACTAATGACCTTGTGAACACTCAACACTCGCACTCATTCATCTTTTTATCAAGAGATGCCAAGTCATATATCCTTGCATGAAGGGAAATTACGGAAATGTGTTGTAAGATTTTATCAAGGAGTATTTCCATGATCTGCTCAGCAGAAACTGCTTCTACACCTTCTTATAGTAAATTCTATTTAACATCACTTAAATGTAAGGTATTTCTTTAACAGTTTCCCCCCCACTCCTCATGGTCTCTCTAGCATTTGCATTTACTGCAACTGCTGGCAGCAAATGTAATAGAAATGCTGGCAGCATTTTTTCAACATAAAGACACTTGCTACAAGATTCCTCTTCCCTGTTTCCTTTCCACCTTTTCTTCTTATTGAAGAGGATGGCAATTTAGTAGTTTCCCCCATGCCTTGCAGTTCCTTCTCTAGGCCACCTGCTGGATGTTATTACACAACCATTACCTCTATGACATTGATTTTTGATGAATCTGCCTTAAAAACTGTGACTGTGCTTCTATTAGATGGGAGTCATTCCACACTTGCAGTCTCACTGACATGAAATTCAATTAATTTTATATTATGATCAGAAACATGAAATAGATTTAATTTTGCAGAAAGTTGACACTTCAGCCAAGAGAGATGTATATTACACTGATCTATGTGATTAGGGAAGAACACTGTGAGGTGTTTTTCCATTATGGTACTCATCTGAAAGAGAGAGTTTCCTTATTTATATGAGCAGAGGGAAAGTGCTTTGACCTAGGAATGAAGAAACTTGATTTTCCCCTCTTCCCATTGTTATGCTGTATGTCTGTATATCTCAGAAAGCTCATTGTGTAGCTAAACCTCAGACTTTTCCTTTAGAAAGCTGCCAACTGTCACCTCTCAATTCATCATAAAGTGGCACTGCACACCAACTCTTAGCTAACATTTTGTCAGAGCTTGACAAAATCACTTTCTTTCAGGAGCCCCACTTGCTTGGGCAGAGTCCTTCTGGAATGAACGTGCAAACAGGAGTTTGGATATTCGCTAGGAGGGCTAAAGAGCATTCAAACTCTGCTGATGGCCTGGGAAAATGAACCCTGTGGTCATATAATAGGGATTTTTCCACCTCAAGCTTTCTTTTAGAGAATGTGTTGTTTAAGTTATGTATCTCTTGCGTAACTATTAATTAAAAAAGTATAATCAGTCAGTGATGGCATCACATACTAAGCACACACTGTTGCTGTCATTGGGGAATATATTTTTGGATGTTCTTTATATGTCTGCATCTGGATTTTCTTACTCACTATGCCATGAGATGTAAATTACTTCACTTTAAAAAGAATAGCATATATTTTAAGCAGTTTAATCCAAAAATAAAGATTTTAAAGTGTTCCCCAAGCCAGAATTATTGAAAAATGAATACTTTGAATCTATTCTAAAGCTCTTCATTTATTTTAGAACTTTAGTTTTCGCAGTCACCTGTCAAACATAACTACGAAAAACTACAACATATTGAAAAAGAAAAGTTTGGAAACAAGTTTGTTTGATATGGAAAATAGTTCTTGGCAGTGAAAGAAGAAGCTGTGATGTAAGGAGTCCTCTTATTTTTGCTTGTTGTAATAAATGCCAACCTACAGATGGAATTCAAGCAGTAATTCAAGACTATTAAATTATCTGCTTTAAAAAATGAATCAAGTGAGTACTCCCTTTTTAAATGCTGTAAAAAAGAAATCATCTTTTTTTTAAACTTGCCAGTAGAAAACGGGATAAGCGGGAAGTACAATGGATCTCATCTAAAATCTTACAGTTGAGAACATTTATTATGGCATAAGGCAGAAAGGGAGAGAAGCTTATAAATGAGATCCAACTGTCTCTCCAGATGCATTTTGCTGAAAGACTATTCAGAGTGAACCTTTAAAACTTGAATTTGGAAAGCATAAGCCATGCTAAAATAAATCTAAGCTGATATATTCACTTGTAACAAAATGAATGTGACACATCATGGCTATGACAATATGCAATTTCACCCTGAGAATTCAGTTTTCAGAGGTGATTTAATTTTCTTTAAAACATTATTGAAAACTACAAGACATGGATTAGAATAAATATCCTTGTCTCGTATGGGTATTAATTTTGACAATGTTCACCCTACAACTAAAGTACAATAGGAAACCCCACTATTTGCTAAGTCATCTATGATGGAACGGGTTGGTACATAATTATCTAAATGCTCAGTAGGATTATCAGTGTAAAGACTCTGAGCAGGAGATAGGATAAAGGTTAGGAAAATTAGATGACTTATAAATGCTTCATTAAATATTTTTTCAGGCATTAACATAACCCAGAAGAAGGCCACTAAGTCAACCTACCACTCTCTGTAAGGTTTGTACGTACAGTGTAAGACATGGTAGAGTCAGACTGCAGTGAGAGATATGCCCATGGTATGGAGCTGTTTGATAAATGCTGTTGCAGTGTTTGTCTTAGTCCCCAAACTGTGTCTACTAAAGTCAATGGGAATTTTTTTCTGCATCTACAGGCAAGGAATAAGGCCTGGATTCTTTACATTTGCTTTTACAATGTGCTTTATATTCTCAAGCACAGTGCTGTGCTCCCTGCAATCCTGTGTGTACACAAATGCATGTAGACACGCTTGCTATTAAGACCTAGAAGTGGGATTGAATTCTCTGCCTCCACACCCACATCTACCAGAATGAGTTACTGTGCACCTCTCATGTCTCGGGACGTGCAGCCTTCATTATCCAAGCTGCATCAAAATCACAGCTCCAACACTGATTTAGCAAAGTGTTTAGTCCTATGGCAGCTTTAAGCATGTAAGTGGTCCTGGTGAGTTAATGGTGCTCCTCACATGATTGAACTTGAGCATGTGCTTAATTGCTTGATGTGGGGCCAGAGCACCACTGTGGGAGGGAGCTCTGAGCAGAGGAATGTGCTCTGCTAAGGCAGGCACCACTCAGGTAGTAATGGCTTGGTTCAAAACTCTTTCTTTCCAACAGGCAAAAACTTTGAAGAAGCCAAAAGTTTTTGCAGTTGTTTGAAAGGATCATCATAGCTCGAAATTCAAGGCAATAGGGGGAGAAAGGTGGCAGTACGGACTGGATATAAACCAGAAAAAAATAGGATCAGAAAGAACAAGAAGATTATGAGATACAGAAAAATGTCAAAACTAATAAGAGGAGATTTCAGCTACCCAGACACACAGGAACAGGGACACAATGAGAGAAATAAATCAAGCAACAGTCATGTACTATATCCTCAATGTATTAAAAGGTGGCAAAAAAAGACGAAAGTTCTGACTTTTAACAGTGCAGCTGTTAGGAGAGGAGACAGAGGTGGAGGACTCACTAATGACCATAATCCAGTTGGATTCATTACTGCAGAGTGAACCTACAAGAGGAATAAAAAACCCCCAAGGACTTTGAACGTAGAAGAATGGGGAAGTGCTAGAGGCAATCCAGTGGGTTAAGCGTCTAATGGGAGGTGTGGGAGGAGGGAAGGACACGGAGGAAATGGAAACTGTTCAAAAGCAATTACAGCATATCCAAGGGTGATACGCATTATCCAGCAATATGTACGCTAGGATGAGAAAAAGACCATAGCAAATAAAAACAGGATTGAAAAAGATATTAAGAGATAAATAAAAAGGATACATAAGCAGTGCAAAATTTCAGGTGCAGAGGGAGAACAGAAAATTTATACAATTAATTTAAGATAAATGAGCACAAAAATACAAAAAGTGCAAGCAGATAATGAAATTAAATTAGAAATAGGCTAATATCAAAGTATATCCCTAGCAGATGTAACAAAACCTCTGCAAAGAAAGCAGAGGGTTTTCAGGGTGAAATCAAAGCAGCATGATACCATGCACTGGTTCAAGCCGCATTCATCATGGCTGAGTTTACCATTCTTGAAAGGTTTAAAACAATAAAACAATTGGAAACACTTGTTTTTAGACAAAGTTCTCTCCACTTACTACATGTTGCAGTTCGTAATTTCTGCTAGTGGAAACTGGCAGCTGCAGCCTTCCTGGAGAGCACGGGGGGCTTCCTTGGGAGAGAAGCTGTTTCACTTCCCGTACCCCTTCCTGGGCAGCCCCACATGGCCCAGGCTGGCTTTCAGCTCTGCAACACATTGGCGATAAAGGAGACGAGAAGGCTCCCCTCGTTAGGGCTTCAGGATGTTTCTTCACATGGCTCTCAGAGGCAGAGAGAGCCGTGTGGTGGCAGACTGGACCCCCATGGAGGGGGGACCAGCACGGCCGCTTTGGCCATGCAGAGAGAGGGCGTCATGTGGTATGAGGCTGGATTTTGTATGGGGAAGAGGGGGCGGAGAGGACATGGACTAATAGTCCCGAGGCACAGGGGTGGTATATGGGCGGGATTAGGGTACAGAACAAATGGGGAGAACCCAAGGGAGTGGTTAGAAATAGGGCAGAGGGAGAGAGGACAATGTGGGGTGGGGGGGCAGGGAATTTAGAAAAGAGGGCGTG
>VYZQ01006653.1:12514-33621 GCA_013400655.1 Mystacornis crossleyi | reverse complement strand
CCTTAGGGATTCTGAATAAAATTGTTGCTTGCAAATGTTGTGTACTTGAATTTTTTTCCTGTAAGAATGACAAATTTAGGAGTTACTCATTTTTATTTCTAGCCTGTATTTCATATTTTGTTAGGTTTCTTACAACTACTTTTCATCTACTACAGCAGTCTGTATATACAATCAACTGCCCCTTGCCAGGAGGAGAATGAAGCATCTTCAACCCCAGTTTCCTGCTTTGCTGAGATTCCGAGACACCGTCATGAATAAACATACTACCCTCAAAATTGTAAAGAAAATCTGGGGTTTATTTTAATGTCATCACAGTTCATAGGAAAAAAAAATAGTTGAGTGCAGTGTTCACAGAACCCTGTGCCGGGAACAGAGCAGAAATGGTGCTATTTAAAGAACAGACTGTATTCTACACTGTGTCAATGCTTACCTGTTGATACTCGCTGCGACACACCTAGTCTTGTTTTTGTTGACCATCTAGACATATAAAATGGATTTCTTTGTGTGGAAGCCAGGGCTTCCTGGGAGCACAGAGGCCTTTCTAGAAGCTTTGTTTGCCACTCATTTCCTTCATTGTATAGGCATGTTCATGCTATTTTTGCTCCACGGATGTTTGGATGTGTCCTGCTTCCACTCACTCAAAGCATTCACTTTTTTCTCTGAAAAGAGCATTCAGATTTCCTCCCAAATCAGAGATACTGTCCCCAGTTATTTTCAACCTGTTGTAATTCATCAGATGAATCTGCCGGTGTACCTGCAACTCGGCACTGCTGAGGCTACATCTGGACCATTGAGATGCCCAGTGCAAGATGGGGATTTGCTGGAGTCCAGTGAAAGAAAACAAGTAAGTTTAAGGGACTGAAGTATCTTTCATAGAGGATATCTTGGGAGAGACAGGACTGTTCAGCCTGGAGAAGAGAAGGATCAGGAGGATGTTATCAATGTATTTAAATACTTGATGGATGGAAATAAAGATGAGAGAGACAGATTGTTCTCCATAGTGACTAAGAAGAGGCAATGGCACAAGATGAAACACATGAAATCACACTGGAATACAAGACAACACTTCTTTTCTACTGTGAGGGTGATCAAACACTGGCATAGGTGGCCAAGAGAAGTTATGAGGTCTCCATCTGAGCAGATACTTAGACTGTGCCTGGACAGAGACCCGGCCAACTTGCTATAACTGCCCCAGCTCTGAGCTGGTGATTGAACAGGATGATCTCCAGAGGTCCCTTCCTACCCAAACTATTCTGTGACTCTGAATCAGTCAAGATCCTTGTATTACAGACTCAAAACCAAACTGACATTGAATTAAATTAAGTTTTACAAAAATATGGAAAAAGTTTATCTGAAATTCTATATTGTCTATATTTTTTACATTCAGTAAATTGTAACTGACATCAACAGAAATGTAACTCTTGTGTGTAAAGGTCTATGCACAACAGATAAAACTGGCTAAACTAGATGTGAGTCCCCTTTTCCTACATAGGCATCAGTATTTTTACCAGATATCCTAAATTTTTTTTTTTAATTGGCTATTATCAAATAGAAGCAATTTATCTCTTTCTTAAGGTTAGGCAAATAATCCATTCAGAATTAACATGCAGCTTCTATCCCCAAGAATATTTTGTAGGAAATTATTTTAAAATAAGATTCAAATCTTTATAATTAAGAAGGGCAAATATATTAATAAGAATAAAGAGATACATTTCTAATCTCCAAGTTATGCAAATTACTCTGTGATTTTTGTCATTTACTTTAGAAACAGCAGAACAATGCAATTTTTTTCACATGCATGACCATCCTTCTCATTTATGTGCTTGACACATTGTGACTGGATATTTATTCTTACAGCAAACTTTATTGGCATTGAGACTGTAAGTGTATATCTTTCATTTAAATAAATTCACACTTTTAAAACCACAATGTTTATAAATCTCTTACTTTACAAATAACCTTTACAGAACCCTCAAAACTCAGCCTATTATTGTTTGAAATATTTGTTAGATACATAATAACAGGTGAACAAGGGAATGAGTTTGCTTCAGACAAAACTTCCTATTTCCTTTTTGTCTTTGTTTTTTTTTGTCCACATGGTAAATATCATATACACTTGAACCCTGTAGTTAACAGACACATCAAATACATTTTTACATCTAGGAGAGAACTGTACAAATTCAAACAGTTTGTTACTGCCTCACTTCACTCAGCTAACATAAGGAAGAACTACTTGATAGCACCAGAATTGTGCAATCATGGCTATTGCACAGTGTGTGTACAGCACACTGAGACTCCCCCTGTGCTCAGTTGAGGGATTAGACAGGGCACGCCCAGATTAGATAGTGCAGCAGCCAAGAGGGAATCCTAAGGTAGCTCAAAACGAGATGAGGGCAAGTGACTTGCTAACACCGCCTCACTGCTTTAAATAAGCAGCTCCTTTGTACTACATATGGGAGCTCTACAGGCTCCCTGTTTCCCTGCTTTTTCACCCAGAACAGGTTCCAGCACCTCTCATACTACCTACCTGATACTGAGAGGCGCATCCTGGAAAATGAGTCACAGCTTGAGACAGGAAAGAGGAATTTTCCCAGGGACCTGCAGGTGGTAGAGCAAGGAATTCTGTGGGGCTGTGGGCAGGGGGATTGAACAACAGTAGGGAGGGATAAGTTGTGCAAGCAAGCAGGTGATACAGAAGAAACACATGGGTGTTAGGAATCCTTTCAGACTTAGGAGTGAAACTGCGACAGTAATGAAACTTGGGCTGCTTTGGCATTTTCTTTTTGCACTATGTTCCTAACTTCAACCACTGCCTTCTGAGCACTGTCCTACTCCCCATCTTTGTCATTTGTCTTTTGTGTGCCTTCACTGTGCTACTTTTACAGGCTGCACAACAGCATGTCCTCCTCAAATTTAAAAACAAACAAAGAAATAAAAAAAACCCCAATAAAAACAAACAAAAAGAAGCACAGTTCCTATGCCACTACTTCCTAAAACTTACCAAAATCCCACGTCAATAACCTCACATCAATTTCTATATTTGACATCCACAATTCCCTTGTCTTCAGTAACTCTCCATTTTATATCCCCAAAACCACACCTATGTACTGAAGCAGCTGACTAATTTGTACTATTATAAGGAGACATGGTTTGAAACTTTTCAAATGTAAGTGATCTTGTGTAAAGATAAAAATATTGGAAAGCTTCTTCCTGTGAGGACTCACACAATTGTAGGCTACATTCTGTCAGCAATACCACTTTCCTGTAGCCAGTGTCAGAAACCTTCACTACAGTCACAGCTAACAGGCAGTATTTCTTCACACTGAAGGAGTACACAATTCTGCTTCTTAAAAGTACAGGGTTCAAGGGATGGTGGAAAGAAAAAGAATCCTGAATAAAGGAATACATTCTGTATGCTTTGTCACAGAACTTCAGCACATGTGCCAGTGCCAAGACCCACATCAGAACAGGATACCACATACAGTAGGTTCAGAAATTCATACTGGAACAGGAAATATGTTGCCCTGGCATAGCAGCCCTCATCTGTGTGTGCTTTTTCCAATCACCTGAATATAAGGGACTAGAGCAGCTTCTGCCTCTGCTAATAATCTATGCTCAGTCTCTTTTCAGACAGTGCCAGTAGAACAGATTGACCTGATAGTAATCAAGCAGTGTCTCTGAAGTACGTGGCGCTCTGCCTGTTTTGTTTCATAGAGGCTTCTAAGACAGCACTGACCAGTAACAGCTTTTGTCTCATTCTGGCTGCATAAAGCAAAGTAGCAAAGGTGACAATATTTATGTCACTCAAGACATCAGTGTTTGTGGGCTTACTTTACTCATCTTCTCGAAATCCTCATTGATCTTATGTCATTGTCTCAGAAAGTCAATAGGCCATTGCTAGTCAGAACAAATAGCAATTGCACATAAAAACAATTAATCTTGTGACTGTCTTAAAATGCCCTGGGAATCATGGCTAAGTTGAACAATTAAAAGGAAGAGGGTTCATCTGAATTGCAATGGCATCATTAATTACTATCAATAGCTTATATTAATTCTTATTAATAAAATAATTGTACTTCTCCTAAGTGGCTAAGCATTTTATCAATAGTCAGATAACAGACATTAACTAAGGGGCATATTCTGGCACATTTTTACCTGAAATATTTTCTTCATTAAGTCTGTATTTGTGATATTGCTGATTGTTTAACAAAATACCTTCAACTCACTATCTATTACACTCACTACATACTATTTACTCACTGCATAATTATGAAGAATAACAAGGAAGTGCCACTTTACAGACTATAAATAATTAATGCCTGTGGTGCTACTGCAAGGGAAGTATCTTTGCATCTCTTTCAGACAGAGGAAAAAGTTATGGATAGTCAGTCAGTGACAGAACTAGAAACCATGTCTAATTCTGTCTTGTAGGTGTGGTGGGTCAGCAATGGTTTACAGCCAAACTCCCACCCAGCTGCTCACTCAGCACCCTGCTCAGCTGGACAGGGGAGAAAATATGATGAGAAAGCTCATGGGTTGAGATGAGGACAGGAAAATTGCCTCCCCAGTTACTGTCACAGGCAAAACAGATTTGACTTGCAGAAAATTAATTAAATGTTTTAACAATTGCATAGAATGGTAAGAAACAAAGACAAAACTAAGAACACCTGCCCCCCTCCCAAACTTGCCTTTTTCCCAGGCTCCACGTAACTCCTTCATTGCCAGCTCCTGTCCCTCCTCCTCCTCCTCGCATGTTGCAGAGGATGGGGAGCGGGGGTTGGAGTCAGTCCCTAAGAGCTGCACTGCATCACTCCTTCCTCCTTACACTTTTCCCATGCCCCACCATGGTCTCCTCCAGGGGCTGCGGGACAACCTCTGCTCCTGCTCTGGAGCACCTCTTTCCCTCCTCCTTTTCTTATTTTGGTGTCTTCAGGGCTTTTTCTCCCATTTCCCCTCAATCCTCACTGCATGTGCAGCATTTGACCACTTTTAAAGTATCTTTTCCCTGAGATGCCACTCCCGTGCCTGCAGGGCCCAGAACCGGCTGTGTCTGGCACAGCGCAGCCCTGGACACTTCTTGCAGTGGTCGCCCTGCAGCCCCTGCTGCCAGCAGCCCACCATGGACGCCCGGTACAGAATGACAGGCACCTCTATTCAAGTGTAAAGGAGAGAATCAGTCTCCCAGCTCCCATTCCCTGTATGATCCATAGTGTCTAATCATACAGATATAAGAAAAACAGAAGAGAGATTGAAAATGCAAAGCCTGTCCCACACAGATTCAGAGCCTGCTCCTCAAAATACCCTTCTTGGAGGGTCATCCTAACTCTACCTCTTTTTCTTGAGCATCAAAACTTTTAGGAGGGTTGCATTCATCTTCTTGTTTCAACATTTCTAGCTAAACTGAGGTAGAAACACAGCTTTGGTTCACACAAACTGAAGAGCAGCAGATGCTCCAGGCTGATTCCACAGGTCCACATGTGGCAAGAGTCAACCTGGAACTATGTATGGAGTAGACGAGTTTTATCCTGTGGAGAGCAGCACCCTCTCTAATGCTTTCCAGCTGGTGAGGATGGCTCTGTCTCCACTGAGAGCTATGTTGTAGACCCATACTTCTCTCCAAGTGTATGCTCTCTTCGAGTGTCATGCTTTGCCAGGGCTGGTGCTAGCCTGTTTGCTACCACACTTACTGCGGGACAAAATCAAGTCTTAGGAAGTTTTTCCCGGTTGTTGTAAACTTGTGGTGGAAATGAACCCTAGTTGACCAAAGGTAAGGGCTCCATCTCATGGAGACCACCCTACCACAAAGCCTACCTTGCCATGTTCTCCTGCTGAACATGAAACACTTTTATACCTGGGACGACAGGAAACAGCTTTTCAATCTCTGTGGCTCAGGTCCTTCTTCAGGTTCTTCCTCCTTCAATTAATTCTCCACATTTTGAATTTCGTCATTCTGCCCCTCACCCCAAACCTGATTCTTACCAATTGTTCTAATACTGAACTTTTGTAATTAATTTTACATTATGAAAAACTGCAGAAACCAGCTCAGAATCAGATTTGCAACAACTGACTATACTTATTACCTACAGAAATATAAATGCTCAGAGAAGATAAAATTCTCATCATAATAATGATGAAAATGTGAGAGAATGTAATTTTAAAATTCCAGTACTTATTAACTAAACAATTCAAGTGGGGGAATTGAAATTTACATGAAATAATTAGAAATACTAAGTATTCTTGAAACTCTCAAAATACATTTTAAGTGTGAAAAGTTCATGCATCCCCATGCAATATTACTATGAAGAATTGATTTCAATATTAAAATCCTATCAGTGCAATGCATATGTCATTTTTGTTGCTGTAATATAGATTTTTACAATGATCAATTCCCAATTATTATCCTGAAAAAGCATCTCAACAGACAGAAATAGAGATGAATACCTCATTGCTTTAGAGCCAACACCAAGTACTTTAGTAATTTTTTTCCTTTTCTTTCAAAAGAGGAAATTAAACCTCTGCTTATAAGATTTAGTGGTCCTTCAAAAAACAAAGTCATTAGAATGAGTGACACATGATCAAAAAAAGTGTATTCCGAGTGTCAGAGCAGTTAATAAGCTGTTGGACTTCGAGATATTAAAACAATAAATTTAAGATACAAATTCATGAACAAAAAAGCTGTGAAGTGGTAAGCAAGTGCTCTATAGCATTTCATTTATTTGCTTTATGACAGTGAGTCCATGTATATTACAGTTCAAATCAAAATCCATAATGGAGAAAGAGGGGAAAAAAGGTGGGGGACTGGGACCCTCTTTTAAGGGACAAACTGTAAGAGGCACCAGATAAGGTGAGGAAGAAGAAAAAATGGAACTAAAGCGTCAGATTTCACCCTCGTTATTTTACTTCTGTCTTCCCTCATCTTATTGACTTTTATTTAACTGCTGGGATTAATCTGTGAACTTTGAATACATAAAATCCACCAATTGTTTTTGTCACTTATTCTTGCATGTAAAAATCGTGTAAATAAAACAAGATTAGCGAGTTATGTTGCTTACATTATAAAAACCAGCCACATGGCCCTGTGTTTTCCCAATTCATTATTACACAGAGTCACAGATTATCACATTGGGAAAGGCTATTGAAAAATATTAAATTAAAAAAAATCCTGAGGAGAATGTAATGTAAAGCTTTAAGAGACATGGGTTTCTGGTGGATAAAAAGCTGGGCAGGAGTCAGCGATGTGTGTTTGCAGCCCAGAAAGCCAACCGCACCCTGGGCCTCATCAAAAGAAGTGTGGCCAGCAGGTCGAAGGAGGTGATTCTGCCCCTCTGCCATATCCTCATGAAGCCTCACCTGGAGAACCATGTCCAAGTCTGGGGCAGAGGAAAGACATGGACCTGTTGGAGCAGAACCAGAGGAGGGGCATGACGGACCTCTCCTATGAGAACAGGCTGAGTGAATTCAGTTGAGGTTGTTCAGTTGGGAGAAGACTCTGGAAAGACCTCACTGCAGCTTTTCAGCACTTAAAGGGGCTTATAAAAAAGGTGGAGAGCAACTTTTCACGCAGGCAGACAGTGATGGGACAAGGTGGAATGGTTTTAAACTAAAAGAGGAGAGATAAAGGTTAAATGTTAGAAGGAATTTCTTTACTGTAATGGTGGTGAGGCATANTTTTGTCACTTATTCTTGCATGTAAAAATCGTGTAAATAAAACAAGATTAGCGAGTTATGTTGCTTACATTATAAAAACCAGCCACATGGCCCTGTGTTTTCCCAATTCATTATTACACAGAGTCACAGATTATCACACTGGGAAAGGCTATTGAAAAATATTAAATTAAAAAAAATCCTGAGGAGAATGTAATGTAAAGCTTTAAGAGACATGGGTTTCTGGTGGATAAAAAGCTGGGCAGGAGTCAGCGATGTGTGTTTGCAGCCCAGAAAGCCAACCGCACCCTGGGCCTCATCAAAAGAAGTGTGGCCAGCAGGTCGAAGGAGGTGATTCTGCCCCTCTGCCATATCCTCATGAAGCCTCACCTGGAGAACCATGTCCAAGTCTGGGGCAGAGGAAAGACATGGACCTGTTGGAGCAGAACCAGAGGAGGGGCATGACGGACCTCTCCTATGAGAACAGGCTGAGTGAATTCAGTTGAGGTTGTTCAGTTGGGAGAAGACTCTGGAAAGACCTCACTGCAGCTTTTCAGCACTTAAAGGGGCTTATAAAAAAGGTGGAGAGCAACTTTTCACGCAGGCAGACAGTGATGGGACAAGGCGGAATGGTTTTAAACTAAAAGAGGAGAGATAAAGGTTAAATGTTAGAAGGAATTTCTTTACTGTAATGGTGGTGAGGCATAGGAATAGGCTGCCCAGAGAAGCTGTAGATGTCCCATCCATGGAAGCATTTCAAAGCTAGGATGATGGGACTATGAACAACCTGATCCAGTGGTTGGTATCCCTGACCCTAGCCGGGGGGTTGAAACCAGATGATCTTTAAGGTCCCTTCCAATCCAAACCATTTTATGGTACTATGATACCGGCAATTTTTTGCATGAAAACTTTCAAACTATTGAAACAATGTTCACCAACCAAACCAGCAAGGTTCTAAAATACAAGCTGTCCAACAGTTGCCACAAATGTGTAGACTTCACTGTGGAGGCTGATGAGCCTCCCGATCAAGGGGCCCCAAAGATTCCCTGGAGGGTAAGCATTAAGCCTGCTACTTGCAGTTAGGGCGAACAAGGAAGCCTCTCCCAGCATCCTTTGTTTAATTATGTTGATGTATTTCGGTTCTGTTTCCCTGATTGGCCTGTTGGCCTCCGTTCCTCTTTAGCCCTCATATGTCCCTGTTCTAGAATGTTCTCCCTTCCCTGTTCTCCCATTGGCCCTTGTTCCCTTGCCACTCCCTCAGTGTTTCCCTTTTGGCTCCTGTACCCTGGCCCTACCCATGCTCCGCCCCTGAGCTCTTTGCCCATTGGCCCCGATGATCTATCTGCCCCTACCCGGCCCCCACACGTAACTCTGCATGCTGCCCGGTTGCCCTGTCTTCGTCCCTGGACCCTCCGAGCATGTTCCACCCTTGGAACCCACACGGAGACCCTTCCTGACTCTTTCATCGTTGGCCTGTTCCGGATCTACCTGTGTGTGTGCTTGTGTGCGTGTGTATGTGCTGTGACCCTGCCGAAGCGAGTTCTTGGAGATGCTTTCAGGAAGGCCGTGGCATCTAACACCAACACCCACTGCGACACTTCACAGTAAAAGAAGTAAGTCTTTGGAGGAATTAAGGAACGTTAGTGAGCTGAATTTGCAAGTGTTACCTAGAAGAATTCGCTTCTAGGTGGACTAAGATAATGAGAGAAAACATAAGGTGCTTTTTGAAAACTTTTCAAGTAAATAATGAATCTAGGTATCATTACAGATTAGAAGAAATCTCTGAGGGAGAATAACCAAGGTGATAGAAAAGCAGATGCAGTAAAAAGTTAAATATGTTTGCAGAGAAAAAAGCAGTCAATTCCAAACCCTTTCTTTTAGGCAACTACATCTGTAATGCCCGAGATCCTTCCAGCAACACAGCAGGACGAAGAAGGCTCTAAGGTCTGTGTTGACCATGTGAAATTTACATTGCTTTAGAACTTGGACTAGCAGTAAGATCAATTAATGGGTGACAAACACACCTCAGCAATGAAGATCACAGAACTCAATTGTATAACACTGCCTCAGAAAAGGACTTCAAATTTTCATCTTTGGGATTACAAGTGCAGGCTATCTGCAGTCTCTAATAAATAAAGCATCAAACAACACAATGAAAAATAAATGGGTCGATTGCTGTGTGAGGTCAAAAAACCAGCTTTACCCTCTGACTTGAGTAGTATTGCACTGGGTGCAAATTAGGATTAGTATTTGAATAATTCTGTACAAGACAGTCAATTTGTATGATGAAAACAGAACTTGCCTACTCAATACTCTATTTACAATTGCAAATTAAGGACAAGATTGATAAATCATCCAATTTCTGCCAACTTCTACGCAAATAAGTTACCTATAGGCCAGAATTAATTTGATGCAATGACATTGCAAGGTCAGGTGTTCTAAGGAATCGTTGTGCTAACCCCTCCACAAAGGGATGATGGCAGTTATTTATTTGTCCTCTTTGGGTTTAGAACTGATGCCTTTAGCAACTTTTTTGACATGAAGAGGTGATGGCAGGTCAGATGAGGAGGTTCTGAACCAGCAATTTTATAGTGACCCGCATACTGAATGGAGAAGAGCAGTAAGTTGCATTCCCAGTATTACTACTGGTTCAAAGACTGTGAAAATGGAATTTAGAGAGCAAATTTGCATCCCCGCATAATCTCACATGCCAGGCTATTGTAGGGAATAGGTGAATATAAAATTTCCTATCTGCATTCTTCATATGTAATTTTAACATACTCTTTTCACCTGGGAAGTCTGGCTCAATGAATCACTTGTCTTATCTAGACTCTTCTGCCTTAAAGGTTTGATGAAGGAGTATGAAAAACTACAAAATGTCTCTGTGGGAAGAGGAAAAGCAAAACAAAAAGTTAAAGAAGAAATAAGCTCTTCCTTAGCTACTGCCAAGTATCAAATTAGTTTCTGTTCATTTGAAGACTCACTTTGTATTAACTTTTCTTCTGACATTACAGGAAACAGAACTTGCCTGAGGCTTCATCCTTTAAAGACTGTTTCTGAGATGTTCTGCCTGTAATTGCTGGTTGTCATGAGGTCGTCTTGCTCTTGGATCACAGTTTGTGAAGAGAAAAATCTGAACAAACATTACTTTTAAAACCATGATGGTACAGGATAGCAAAATGTCATTCATGTCCCATTTCTGCGTAGTGATCTTTTCTCTGCATTCATGAGATATATACATAATGGTATGCTTAAAGGGAAAAATACATGTTTGAAAGAAAAAGACCCTGTTCGACGGTTTAAAATGCAAAACAAATCGTATTTACCAGAAAAAGAAATCCATATCAATGCCTATGATACTCCTCACTGCCAGATTGTGATGGAAAAAATGAGGCAATTAAAACAAAAACAAAGTTTTTTTTTAAGTTTGCTTGGAGCACTGAGATTGAAGGACACTAGAGTGGTAACTTAACAATTAATCCTGATTCTGTTCCTATTGGACACACTGGCAAGTCAGTGAGGATCTGTACATACAGCTCTTAACTGAATTTATGACTGGATAATGAAATTGTTGACCCTGAATGCAGGTGTTTCTAAACAGTGCAGAGGAGCAACTATTAGTAACCATGAATAGTAACCTTCGAAAACCATATTTCACACTGTGAAAAAAAAAATAAAGAAGTATGAGATTTACTCTGTACCTGTCACAAACATGAAAATTAAAATGAAGCAAAATTAAAGTAAGTGCTCAGGTTCTCTATTCAATGGAGAGAAGTGTGACCTTCAAAAACTTCTAAACGGAAATTTCAGGCACCTAATTCTGGTGCAGACACCCTTATCCTTCTTTATCTTGGCATTTTTTTTCCTGCTATTTGGGTGAGAAAAAAAGCCCTTTGTCATTATATCCCTGGAGACTGCTGGGAGTATAAAGGCCAAGGAAGTGGTTGAGTTCCCATCCCTGGAGGTCTTTAAAAGACATGTAGATGCTTAGGGATGATTTAGTGGTGGACTTGGATGGGACTCGATCTTAAGGATCTTTTCCAGTATAAATGATTCTGTGATTACATCGGTTATTGGTCATTACATGGGTATTGAAGGTAGGCCCTTGTAACTCATCTGCATAGTTTGAGAGATGTAAGAAGAGGAAGGCTGGCTTGCTTGCTTTCCTTCTGCAGGAGGACATCCTAAGACAAACTGATCCATATGCTTATTTACCATCCTTCTAGGAACATTTTCTCCAGAAACACATTCTCTAGTGAGCACCTATGAAGGTGCATGACAGAATACTAATACAAACAGATAGTTGCAGCTGCAAATACAGTCTTGAACAAAACTTTTATCTTCTTCCCACTGGAACAACCACCCAACTAACCAAATGTGCAGGTACCAGACAGGCTGTATCACTCCTTGGGCTTTGAACCGCAGCAAACTTACAGCTGTGTTACTGACTCCTTCAGGCAATTAGGGAACAATATTTCTGTGAGTAGTGCCAGAGTTTTCTCACTTAGAAGATGGGTATATTACTATATATCAGGTATCTCATGTAACTGATAAAATATTTAGCTATGGCTTTAGCAGAATTAAGACCAACAGCTGAAAGTCATTCCTTTATGAGAGCTGTTAGGCCAGTGTATATTATGAAACATATGATTTGTTTTTATAAAAGCAGACCTCTATGACTGAAAAAAAAACAAAAAACCCTCCAAGTCTTGTATTTTTAAAATCTTAAATAAGTTATCTGGGAAAGCACGTTTGAGAATGCAAGGACTTGTGCAATATCATGTCACTTTTCAAATTACAAGTTACGAATTTATGCTGCACGGTTAAACAATTTTTGTAGCTTTTCAGCCTGACAGTACAAAGTGCTAGTTATACATGACATAATGAAGTCATACAAGACAGAAATGAATTATTCATGAAACAGGTTATACTTATTCTGAAAAATTCTGCATTTCTTATTTTTCACATATTATTCTATATAACTGGAAAGAAAGCCTGGGTACAAAATGGGTGGGAGGTCTTCACAGACAAAGAACCCCAGACACACAAACTTTTCTGTTACCATTTCTCAGACTGTTGCAGGTCAATCTCACCCCGTTAAATTCAGGTCTAATAATCTGCTGCTGTTAGGGATGGATATGACAAAGTAGTCTCTTAGTGTGTTTCAGATGGATATAATAGCAAAATACACTCAGAACCTGCTGCAAGAACTTGAAAAATGGAACACAATAGATTTTTTTCTCAGAGCTACTGTATTGTAGGATAAAGAGCACCTACTGAATCTAACCTTCACTCTTGAACCTTATCATATTTTCTTCATCCTTAAAATGATACGTTAATTAGGTGTGTCTTTAAATTAGTATAAAAGTAAAAGAATATGAAACAAGTTACTCCTAAATTACATTGCTTGGTGAAATGCTATTTTTAAGGCAAGCAAACAATAAATTTACCTTTTTAATATAATGTCAAAATTTATTATTTTTCATTATTGAAAATAAGATGTCTTTTTTCAATACAGGTGATTCTTCAATGACTTCTGTGCACGCATTCTTGCTCTCTTCCTGAAGAATGTTCCATTTATAAAACAAAACAAAAAAAAACTGTTTTATGAATTCAGTTATGACAATAGAGGAAAGAATGAGCAAAGCAGAATGTTAAAAGTAAAAAAAATTTCCTTGCAATTGGCAAGGCACTACAAATACACCTAGTGCACTTGAAAGTATGGGGATTGTTTTCTGTGATGAACAAAAATGCATAAAGCAATTCAGTCCTTCGGAGGCCTGGATTTTGTCTTCTTTGATATGAACACTGAGACAAGTGTTTGGAGTGCTGTTCCTGATAAGAAATAAAATTGTAGTAGGAGAAGGCATTTGAACAGTGCAGGGATAGTCACACTTGTAATGATTAAACACAGTTTCATACAGAGTAATTTCAAAAGCAAAATCATTACAAAGGGAAGAAAATATACTTTTAAAAGAGCTTTATCTGACATGGCAGCACTATTCTAATGTTAGTAACATATGCTAGTTTCATAGTCTCTGTTTTGATTGTTTATGCAATCTAGTATGTGTGCCAGGGTCCTAATAATTGCAAAGCCAAGCACCCCATGTTTCTGCCTTCTTGTCCTTTTCCTTTCTCACCTATATTCTCAATTTTTAAAAGTTTTGCTGTTACTCTGTTTACTCTTAACTTCCAAAGAGGAGGATCATGGATGTGTAGAAAGCAAGTGTGGCAAGGTTAACCTTAGTAGACTGAGAGGAAGGTATGGAAAGACAACAAACTGCAGATTTTTAAGGATCCCAAAAGAGTAGGACACAACTCTAGGAAATAGGAAATTCAGTGTGGGCATGTTTCAAAGTTTTCTGAATCACTTTGCTATTTTCATCCAATGTAATCATAGGCTAGGGATCTGCACAGTAAGAGAAAAAACTCCATGCAACAGGACAGACAGGGCTGGAAAACAGCTCTGCAGAGAAGGACCAGCAGGGAAGCTATCTTGGTGGCCCGTAAGTTCTCAAGTGAGACAGCCATGTACCCTGTTGTGACAAAGGTTATCCACATACTGGGCTAGCAAAAGCTTAGCCAGCAGGTCAACGAAGTTGATTATTTCTCTTTATTCAGCACTATGGAGGCTGCATTTGAAGTAAAGCAATTTTTAATTGGGTCAGGGCTCCCCCAGATGAGATATGTTGTCAAAATAAACTCCAACAGGACATAAAGAAAAAATTATTTCCAAAGGTGGGTTAAGAATTGGAAACAGCCTGTCTGAAAGGGTTTTGTCATTTCCACCATGGAAACATTCAAAATCCAGCTGGGGAAGGCCATGAGCCACTTCAATGACCACTGAAGTGCTCTGTTCTTATCAGGAGCTGGGACTAGATAACCTTAGGGGATTTTTCCTGAATTATGCTATGAACTATTAGGAAACCCATTTTCCTACTTATCCACAAAGCAATTACAATGTCATAATTCTGCAGTCATTTTTATGTAGCATAGACCAGCTAAATAAAGAGATCCATTATGGTTCCCTTGCTCAGCCATTCATTTCCATCCTTATATTAACTCCTCACTTGTGCCAACATAAAAGTTTGTGTTTTGCAGGCAGTAAACTAGGCAAAAAACTTGTCCAAGTTAAAAATGGAGTATTTATTTTGCTTGCTCCTCTGCCATCACCTCTCTTTGTCCAGCACAGCTGTTTGTGTGGGCGCAGCAGCAGGAAAAGTAACCCACGGAAGGCTGAATGCCTCTTTTGTCAGCTTCAGGAGTTTAAAGTGATGGTTAAACTACAACATAAATTTCTCTAGCTTATTCACAGCCAGTGCCCTTCAGCTCTCTTGTAATAAACTGTTTCTGTGGGTATAATCTCTCCTTGTGGTTTCTGCTCAGTTAGCTCACCTCAGGCAGTAAGCTGCGACCTCTGTGGCATGTTACATCTGCTATGTGATATTAACCACATCAGAAGCCAAGTTTTTAAAAATGTCAAATAATTTTTCATCCCTCTTTTTTAAAATTCGTTATTTACAGGGCACTAAGGCCCTTATGTGCCCTAGAGGGTTTCCAGCTTTATTAACTACAACATTATGACAAGATTCAAACCTGCTGAAAGTAATTTATGATGAACTTCTTTTCCTTTAAGTGGAAGAACCTAAAAAGACTAGTCACTGAAAATACTCCTCTTAATCTTGGTGGTCTATGTCTCCATAAGTATAATACATTTGTAACTTTAATGGACAGTGTGAGGGAAAAAAAAAAGTTAATTTTGGGGCGTATCCAGCTAAAGCAGTGTTACATAGGCATAATATTTAGCTGGTGCAAGTGTTCACCAGCTCCTGCAGCTCCAGGCCTGGGGATTCCTCCTGCCTGGCCACTGGAGCCCAGCCCAGGGGACCCAGGGTCTCTGTCCAGGCTGAGGGACATGGCTGATGCCTTCCCCTTTGCAGGTGCCACCAGCAAGAAAGCTGAGCACATATCCCAGAGACACACAGACACACACTCACGTGGACACACACATTCACAAAGAACACCAACACAGCCTGTCACACAGAGAGCCACAGACAAGGTACTGCCCCCAGCAGCTCCCACATTTAAGACACACCAGACACAGGCACACAGGGACACATCCCCTCCTCCTACTCTTGGTCAGGCAGAGGCAGAATGTCACTAGTGCAGGACACACAACAGGTTCTTGGAATCACAGAATGGTTAGGGTTGGAAGGGACATCTGGAGATCATCTAATCCAAGCCCCCACTAAAGCAGGTTCACTGTACAGCAGGTTGCACAGGATCACGCCCAGGCAGTTTTTGAGTATCTCTGGGGAAGGAGAACACCACAACCTCTCTGGGCACTGTGTTCCAGTGCTCTGTCACCCTCACAGTAAAGAAGTTTTTCCTCATATTCAGATGGAACTTTCTGTGTTGCAGTTTCTTTCTGTTGCTCCTTGTTCTGTTGCTGGGAACCACTCAAAAGAGCTTGGCTCTGTCCTCCTTACACCGTTCCTTAAAATATTTATATACATTGATAAGATCTGCCCTCAGTCATCTCTTCTCCAGGCTAAACAGCGGCAGTTCCCTCAGCCTTTCCTCATAAGACAGATGCTCCAGGCCCTTAACCATGTTAACCTCCACCACTGGACCCTCTCCAGTCTCTCTTGTACTAAGGAGCCCAGAACTGGACACAGCACACCACATGTGGCCTCACCAGGGCTGAGTAAAGGGGCAGGATCACCTCCCCTGACCTGCTGGCAAAGCAGCCCAGGATACAATCAGCCTTCCTGACCACAAGGACACACTGCTGGCTCATGGACAGCTTGTTGAACCAGGTCCTTCTCCACAGAGCTGCCTTCCAGCAGATCAGCCCCCAGCTGGTACTGGGGCATGGGGTAATTCCTCCCCAGGTGCAGGACCCTGGTTGGTTTGGGCTTCACTAAGTTCTCTGCCCAACTCTCCAGCCTGTCCAGGTCCCACTGAATCGCAGAACAGTCTTCTGGTGTGTCAGCCACTCCTCCCAGTTCTGTATCATCTGCAAACTTGCTGAGGGTGTGCTCTGTCCCTCCCTCCAAGTCTTTGACCACTACTGACCACTGAGGTGCACTGCTAAGCTACAGGCTTTCAACTAGGCTCTGTGTCACTGATCACAGCCGTCTAAGACCTGCCATTCAGCCAGTTCTCAATCCCCCTCACTGTCCACTCGTCAAACCTACAATTCCGTAGCTGTGCACAAGCACCCACACATTTATGGATCCCCTGAGCACTTGCATGGCCCTTCTGCCTGCCTGGCACCCCTTCCCACATCCCATTCCCCTTACTCATCCCACAGGTCCCTGACTGATTGGGTGGTCCTGCTGGATCCTCACTGCACACATGAAGAACTCGCACACTTGTCCCATGGGTATCCCACACTCACAGGTTCCCCCAAATATCGGCACAGACCTTCTGCCCACTTGATAACCCAGCCTGGACCCAGGGCCTCCTACTCCCCAGCTGGTTCAGCTTGGAGTTTGCCAGTGACTACACATGCACACCCCTGACATGCACATGTGGTTTGGGGCAGGTATGGCACTTAGAACTGGAGTCTTTACTTATCCACAGATTCAGTGTGTGGCTGCTGAGAAGTCATTTGAGCTACTTTAGTCCTCAGTTCCTTTTCTCCAAGGTGGTGGTGAGCCCTCCTACTTCGCTGTGCTGTTCTAAAGATCAGTACACTCAAGTTTTGAGGTTGTCAGACGTTTAAATAGTAAGGCCTGAAAAAAAAAAAAAAGAGAATATCTTGATGACTATACCGAACAAAACTCCCTTCAAAGCAAAAGGAAGATTAAGAAAGGCACCTCACTGAAGAGATTCAAAGCACAGAAGAGGAGGATGGAATTCCTTTTACCCAGCCTCAGTCAGGTGTCCACATTAGCAGGACATAGCAGAGGTAAAAGGGAATGAACCTTCATGATGTTCAGAAGGCAACTTATGTTACGTGTCATTACTTTTTAGAGGCATTTCATCAGCTACATCTACAATGAGAAGCCTTCCCTGGTCCAGGCATTCACTGACTACCACAGCTAGACTGCACACACAGACCAACCCTTCACCTACTGCTGGTACTTACAGAAAATGAATGTGTGTTTGGGGAGGACAGACATAGCACATTTCAGTTGTTTCGTTATCTAGAAAGTTAGGAATGGTATTAAAATGAACCACCCTAGAGAGCTGTAAACACAGCCTTCATGACTGGTTTTTACAGCTTCCACTTGCTTTTTTAGAGTCACCATGGATCTGTATCTGAGCAAAAACTGAATTGGGTCCTACATCCCAGCCTTCACATTTAGAAAAACTAAGAAAACAAAACACTTCTAAGAACTTCTGTTCTTAGTCTATGAAGCCTTGGTCTATGCACATAGGTAAGCCTGTTAGGATTACTGAGAAAAGCACACAGACCACCTGCCTCTGAGGAAGATGAGATCACACAAAATCACAGAATCACAGAATGGCTGGGGTTGGAAGGGGCCCACTGGAGGTCATCTAGTCCCACCTTCCTGGTCAGGCAGGGTCCCCTAGTGGTCGTTACTCAGGATTGTGTCTAGATGACTTGACTTTCTCCATGAGGGAGACTTCCCAGCCTCTCTGGGCAATCTCTTCCAGTGCTCAGTCACCTGCACATTAAAAAAAGTTTGAACTCATATTCAGGTGGAACTTTCTGCTCACTGCCTTTTGTGCTGTTGCCTGGCACCACTGAGAAGAGCCTGGCTCCATCCTCTGGATGCCCTCCCTTCAGATACATACCTGATAGGTCTGGCTCTTAACCCCTCTCTAGTTCCCTTCTCACATGATTGCTGTTGGCTGACTGTTCTGTCTGGTCTCTGTTTTTCAGTTTGTGAGTCGTCTAGGATTTCTCTTCCTCTTGAAAGAGTTTTAAGAACTGCCTCATGAAATGACACAGGGCCTTGGTGATTAGCTTCCTTAGTTAGCCAGTACGTCCAAATAAGAAGACAATTGACAAGTAAGAAGTAAAACACTACAGGACTCCCCACTGTGGCTGCTACATAATGACTACCCGTCCTTAAAAGGGTCTCAGAAGCTTTTAATAAACAAAACAAAACAAAAACAAACAAACAAACAATCTTTGCAGTGCGTAGTGGGTTTGCTCACATTCTTTACCTTTTGTGAGATAAGAATAGGGAGGAATGTAAAGCAGGCACCAGGAGGCCCTGGTTGGTGTCCCAGAAGGCACAATTAGATTTATTAAGAATTTCTGCAGATTTTAGACACCTTGGTGTTCATGCAATACTCAGATATAGTCCCATATGGATTTATGCTAATTTCCATTAAATCTAGGCCTTTGTCAAGAAAAAAAGATACTTTTTTCTCTTTGAGGAATAAAACTTTACATTTCCTTACCATGTAATATAATTAAATTTTATTTGTTTCTTTATTAAGGTCGTTAAGGTTGGACATGTCCTCCCAGGAAGTATGTCTGTTAAGATTACGCACCTACACCCAACACTAATCAGCTCCACAGACATTTAAATATATCACTTGGCTAACATTGAAGGCTGTAAAGGAGAACAAACCAATCCAAAAAACCACTTTATATTCTCAGCCACTTGACAGTGCATAGATGTAAAGAGACAGATTTAAACTTTTTAAGATTGTTCTTAGACTTTTTAAACTGCACTGATAGTCTTCACTTCCTTTTTTATTGCTTTCAGCTAATTTTCTGCTCAACATTAAGAGTAAGCAGGTGTAATAGGAAGAAACAGAAGAGGACTCAAAACATATGGACTACATTTTACAAAATTAGGCATAATCTGGTGTGTATGTCTAAATTACGCACACAGAAACTAAGAGAAGGTAACAGACTGTGTGCAACACTTAATACCTGACTTGCACTGCACAGCAGGTATTTGATTCATGAATTAACTGCGTATTTCAATTTTGAAATTTTAGCTCATATATCCATTTACTACAAGAAGTAACAGTAATGAGCAAAATACTTTTACTCTTGCTATCTATTTAAATGGTACTTATCCAAGCAAAATAGACAGACATTTGGACAACAGGAAAATGGCTGTTTTAGCTCCCTCCCTCTCTATCTAGAAACATATATTCCATAAAACAAGAACAGAAGCTACAAAAACCAGTTAACACACTGGAGTATGAAGTGTTTGCTGTAAGGAAAAAAAAAAAGAAAACTCACAGACAGCTTGTTTATGACTGGAAGAGTGTAAACACACATCTATTTTATTTAACTCGCTAATCCTCTGACACAACTTGAGATGTGTTTGATCAGCAGGCTTCTTGTTCATCTTCCACCACAGAAGCATCTCAGCTTTCCGTAGGGGTATTGACAGCTGGCAGCAATCAAAGCCATCTAACTGCCAGTATCTCATTTAAAGGGAATGACATTCAGCCACAGAACTGAAAATTACTTTAATTCACTGTATTGTACTGTGCATCTCAATGGAAAAAAATGCAAACCCTCTTGGGAATTGAGACATTTAGACCCTTGTTTCTGGGAAGGGTTTTGTTCATTAATCAGTACTTCAGAGGTGAGCCGTGCATGACATCACTTATTCTTGAGCAGGCCTCAGGCATAAGGCAGCTATGTCTATCATAATCCAATTGGGATATGTTTTCTTCAAGTTAAACATTAGGAAGCCATCTTCTTCATAATTAGTGTAATTAGTTTATTTGTGGCCTTTCAAACAAAGGCAGCATATTTTAAAGCAAATTGCACTTTCAAAACAAGTCACTCCACCTCTCTGGCTTTTCAGCTCATTTATGGCAAGTCAAGTATAAGTTATCCTATAATGTGTTGGAGTGCTGGTGTAGAGTTCCATGTAACTTCCTTTTATCTTGTCTTCTCCGAGTCTCAAAGAAGGAAAGTCAAGCCAAAAAAGTTTTTAATGACCGAGATGGAAGGTGAAAGAACTTTTCCTAAAAATTGCAAGTGGTGTCAAGCTTTCTCAGCATCTTGTCCACTCTCTGAAAAATGTCCCATTACTCTAGAGAACTTTATTTATTGCTGTACTGATGGACTAATGGGAACCAGTGATGGGACTGGCACAGTATTTTTCTATGTCATCACTTGTAACTTCTGCAGAGTGGGGTCAATTTTGCTTCTTACTCAGTATGTTAGTCACTGTCCTGGTTACCAGAGTATGAACAGGTCTGTATCAAAATTTCAACCCATGCATGTCTCTATCATATGTTTATCATCTTTCTTGTCCTTCAAGTCTGTAGTTTCAGAGCACTGTAGGCTTCTTAAGCATATAGTGGTCCCTTGAATTCAGTTCTCAGGAAATGCTAGCTATGTCATGCTTTCATGTATTAATTCTGAATCCTCAGCTGTACATTTCAGTTTCCAATTTCAATCGGGATTTTTATCAGATGTCTTCTTTCCTGGCATTATACATTTGGCTTCTGCATCACTAACAGATTCTCATATATTACCTTTTTTTTTTTTTTTTTTTTTT
>VYZQ01006653.1:0-12494 GCA_013400655.1 Mystacornis crossleyi | reverse complement strand
ATCCTTCATGCATTTCACATTTGTGTGGAAGGCCCCATTCTCAGTCTGGCTTCATAGTGTATTGACACGATGAGGTTATGTGACAATTAGCTTGAGTTAATTAAAAACTATGAAGTATAACAAGTGACAGAACCAGATATAGTTAGAAGTAAAGGACATTAGGATTGTCTTCCTCCTCATTCATTGCTTAGATGGCAAATGTAAGTGTTCCTTAATTTTTTGCTTGTCTTTCATAACCCAGATGAAAATTCCAGTGGCCTTTTATATGTCTTATTTATCAACTCAGATTATTTCCTCTACCATTTACTCACAATACTTTTGTTCAGCAGCCACATCAGGGCAAAGCACTTACACGATATCTTATTTATTCAGTGAATAGTTCCAAATGTTTCTGCATAATAGAATTTGCATTTATTATAGTTACTTCTTTGGCTGTCTAATCCAAACCCAGTTATTGTAACAGCAGATCCAAATTCCTCACATTTCTCTCCCTCCTTAACATGACATGTTTGCTATAGTCCAAAACAATTTATTTTAAAAAATATTCAAAAATTTGACTATACCCCGTTTCATATTAATTGCATAACCTACTAATCAGATTACCCAGATGATGAACTGTGCTAAAATTCCACACTGAAAGAGATGCACAACACTACAAAACACCCAAAGCTATGAGCTGTCCTGTACCAAAATAGACAAAAGTCCAATTATGGGGTCTGCAATGAAGGGCTGCAGAACAGAAATTGACAAGTTGTTTCCATGGAATACTCTATGAAAAAATGTATCCAGCAAAACCTTGGAGTAGGGGAGAGCTGGTATTGTTATCTACTCACTCCCAGGATAAATAACTCCGTTGATCCAGAAAACTGACTACATTTCTTTCAGCTATAAAAATTAATCAAAATTTTATCTGTACTCCTTTACACTTTTCTCTGCCATTTTTTCTCATGTCTGTATGCTATTTCAAACTTATTTTGGAACAACAAATTAAATTTTGCACATAGGATTAGAAGGCATGCATAGAGCAGTTAAATAATAGGTGCTCATTTTTTTTTCCAGTTCCATTTCTGGTCCGTTTTCTTGGTATTGTAGAAGGTCTTTGTACAGTTCTCCTAAACTGACTATTGCACCAGTCAAAGCCTAGGTAAATCAAGAGTAGAGAGATAAAAAAATGTCATTAGTGCAGCTGTTCATTATTTTCCCCTTGAGATGACATCAGATACACAACCCTTGCAGCTTAAAACTGATCCAAGGTATATACTGCAGCAGATTGCCCATCTGGTGTGACTTCAGAATATTAAAATCTTCTGCAGGCTATCAGCACAAGGACCAGTCAAAATCTTTGCAATCACCCAGACATCTTATTTCACACTACACAGAGTTGTGTGATCTCCAGTTAAGATGTTCAGAACCACCACTATTAGCTTGTGATGAATGTTGATCGTATCACCCAACCACAACAGTTCTGAATTTCAGCTGTAACTGTCCAGCTAATACACAGTCACTGAAACAAGGTTTTGTCTGTGATCCAAAATGTTACAGATAATCAAGAACTGTCATTTAGAGTGAAATCAAACAACTTTCTAGACTCTGAACACTGTCACTGTAGATTAATGTGATACAACTCCTAAGTGATTGCAAAGCCATGATTTACAAAAGATTGAATCTGAAATAATACAGCTTGTATAAACTCCCAATATAAAAGAAATGGTTATACAATGCAACTTTGGTTCTAGATATAAACATCATTTTCCTCTATTCCACCTAAAACATAAATGTGCAATCATATCCATCCCCACCTCCCTCTCACAAACCATACTATTAGACACGGGGATAAAACATTCAATTATGAGATTGTGCATATGTACAGTTCAAAGCTAGAAAATACCATAAGTCTGAAAACTCTATTGAACAATGTCAATTATAAAGTATGGATTATTTACTAAATATGGTGAATGCTTAGAAATTACAATTTCAGGTAAAAAACCAGGTACTTAGTTACTTCTAGTACTATTCAAAGACTGGAAAGTTAAGTATGGAAAGCAAGCATTGTTTATTCTGATATATCTGTTCTAGCAAATTTTCTTATGTAAACACAGGCAGAAAGTAAAAGAGCAAGTCTAGAAATCAAATAAGAGTTTAGGTGTTCTAGTCTTTGCAGGTAACACAAGTATCAAGCTCTGTGTATTAATCAAGATGTTTATTATTGTAAAATGTCAGAGCTGTTTTGAACAAAAAAAAAGCAATGCCCGGAGAGCTTGCTGTCTCTTTGTGGAAGACAGACAGGAGATACAGACTAAATCAGGAGCAACACCCAACAATGAAAGAGGTTGCATTTAATTCTTCACTTCTGTGGGCAGATTGGCAAAGGAGAATTCTAAAGAAAGATTTAAACAATAGTAATTAAGTTGTTTGTGGATGCTTACATATGACTTCTTCATAGACTGAATGCCATCTGGGGAGAAGGCACAAAAGCAGCTGTTTAGAAAGCTAACAAATTAATGATGGGATTGCTGTCACGTACTGATTAGAGAGTTAATTTCTTCATATTGCAGAAGTTTCCAAGGTTGAATGCGAAGTTCTGCAAGTGAGAAAACATCTCCAATATACTGTAGCAGAAAAGAGGAAAAAAAAAAGACAAAACAGAAAGATGGAATAGATTTTCCCAAGAAAATGTGTTAGAACACTTAGGTTAGTAGCAGCATTAATTCTTTTAATCACCATCCAAGTAATTCTGTACAACAGGTGAGTATATTTGCAACTTAACACTTCCCACAGTTTTTGAAGTAGTTTACTATCCATAATGATAACAGCCTGCAGCAAAGGGAGTAAGGGAACTAGTCATTAAACTTTTCAGGGGGAAAAAAAAAATCTGTCTTCAGTTTTCAGACTATCAAAAACTATTTTCAAAGAGGTACAGATTACCTTTGAAGTGTGATTATTCAAAATTTTATTCTCTGAGGATCACAAGAGAATTTTATTGTTAATTCCAAGGAGTCATTAACATTGCTGTTCAAATATATCTGTGATTCTGAATTCATATGCATATGTATAATAAAATCTACTGAAAGGGAGTGAATTTATTGACTGAAAAATTGCTGAAATCCCCAGACAGTTTAAGAGAATGAGATTTACCTCACCTGCCTTCAGCATTTAAAGGTACTGTTCTGGTCTAAACCAGGTATGAAGGCATCTGCTATAGTCAGTGAAGAATAGAAGGATCTCCAGAGGTTCTTCTTCCCATTTGTTTTAATTCATAATTTAAGAGTGGAGGAACTGCCTTTTACAGATGTTAGTTTTTCTTCACTAGATAAAAGTGAGAACTTCAGTTAAGTGCTAACTCCTTAATCACAGAAAAAGCCTACCTTAGTTCTTTACTGATTAGATTGTCCTTAGCCAAAGAATATGGATCTCCCCTACACAAAAATGCAACAGAACTCCCACATATTTTATTTTACAGAACCATAATACTTGGAAATACTTTCTCATTTCACTTATATTGTCACCCATTCCCAGTCTTGTTAATGACTTGTGACATGAAGAGCCACAGGAAAGTCACGTCACCTAAGCAGAATTTGGAGTGATCGTTATGGGGACAAGGAGTCTTAGAATGAGTAACACTGTTCTTGGGGAAGGGGAGGGTGGGTGAGTCAAGCTCATTATATGCCTAAGCAATGCAGTTTATTTGGGATTGGTACATTCCAGCGCTCAGTTCTCAGCAACTGCTGATGAGCTCTTTGCCCTGCTCTTGCTCCTATGCATGCTGTTCTTCCCAAAATACTCCTTCTCGGTGCTCATTTCCTGAAAAGAATGAAAAGGAGTTGACCACTGTACCGCTTTTAGTCAGGTATACTTTGAACCACCTTTGGGGCAACATTCTTCCTTTTTCCATGTTGTAGTTCATATAAAGAAAGCTGTTTGAAAGCGTGTATCATCCACCCAAATGCTGTGCCTGTTCGGCTGCCTTTATTAATCTCCCAGCATCCGGCAAGCCTGTGCAGATCTTCATATTCCCTCTCTTTCAATGGAACGAAAAGAGGTCTTTGTTGATGCTTTTCTAGATGGAAAACCTGCATCTATCCGATGTCCAGATTTGAAGCTCACAAAACATACAGTAAATAACAATTTCTGTGGTAAATAACCACTTACTGTGGTATAGTGATTGACTTCTTGATGACTTTCTCCTTGATTTTAAATCTTGTCAAAGGCTATCCTAACTTCTTCGAGATTTCCTCTTCATTGGTACCAGCATGATTGTTCAATACAAGGGGAAATGAACTCATGAATGAAAATTAATACAGTTTTGCAGATGGATGGAGATAAGGAATTACATTACTTTTCAGAGACTAATGGGCACACTCATAATCATGGAATTTTTTTCTCTCAGATTAACGGTGGCTGCAGAAGTAACAAACAAAGCTCTTGAGCCTCAGAAGGTTATTCATGGGATGCACACACACGATGGATTCCTGTGTGTATCACACTGTGGAAAAGAAGACAGCCTTTCACTCTGCCAGATATGAACCCTGGTGATCCCGCTCTGTATGGGACTCCCAAGCTTCACATGTTTCATCACTGTGGATACACCCAATCATCACTAGACCCTTGTTACAGTCACTGGAACTGTTCCTGACCCTGACTTCCTCAGATCTGCTTCATCATTTGAAGTCACCTGACAGTCTCGACTACTGGTTAAACCTGGCTGCCACCTCTGGGCTGGTTTTTCTTGCCTCAGCTGGGGTCAGTGGGATGGGCCGTGGCTAGCAAGGCCCCTTGTCCTGCTGGCCATGGTAGCTCCCTCAGCACCACATCCCTTAGGGAAAGCGTGTGCTCACCATGCCCTGACACTTTAACAGAGGCTGAGATCCTGCTTTCTCTGAATTTTCCATTTATAAAGTAACAGAAACAATGTCAACTGGCCTCTACTTTTTTTGCAAATACACCTTGGTTTCATAAGTCTCCATTCTGGTTAGGCTGTTGTACAATGAACCAAAACCATCTTGAGACCCTATTGCCTGTGGCCAGCTGAGGGGCAATCCTGTAATTGTTCCAATACAATTTCTTTCATTTGCCTCCCTTCCCTCAAACACATACCTGAGAGCTAATTGCATCTCTACGTCCTACAGGATAACCCCTGTATCACAATCCACCATAATCATCTCTCCATTTCCACAGAAATACTTTGTAAGAATAAGTGAAAGCGTTCATTTTCCTTAACCAACAGCTTTCATTTATTATAACATAGGTGAAGGAAGATGGAAACTGATGAAGTTTGTTCTGATTCACAGTGTCATAAAACCGCCACTTAAGAAACTTCCTAGCAAAAAAACCCTAAGCTTAGCTGTGCTGCACTGGAAAAGTACTTGTTATGCAAAGTACACCCTCCAATTACACTCTTCATCTTCCTATGACAAGAGACGAAGCTACTATTTAACATAAAAAAGGCAGTGCATTGCACTCTGTAGAAATTTATGACTATGTCTGTTAAAGAGCCATTAAAATCAGGTTGTCTATTGAAACTTGCCAAGGAACAGAGTATCAAAAAATAACATGCAGTTGGGATAGCAACAGAATGATTTCTGTTACCCACAAAATTGCTGATTATGTTTCATATAGAATATATTTCAGGAATTTCCCCACATGATATATATTGTTTTTTTAAAACAAGAGGAAGCATTTTTCTTAATCTACATGTACAGTACTTACTGTATCTGAATATTAAGTTGCAGTAACCATAATATGATTATATCCCCTACTCTTCCAACAGGAAAAACTAGACTGAGAACCTTAAAGATGGATTAGAATAAGAAAATCAGTCAGAGAGAAATAAAAGCTATATAAACAAATTATAGTCAATTTTGAGACTTCCGCAATGCATAACTAACTCATAAAAAGCATTATATATGCACATACATATATGTGTTTATCTCTCTCTTTCCCTCCCTCCCTCTCTTAAAATGATACATCTGTCAAAAGAAAATAAGGGATTTCTGAAAGAAAACTGTATCATGCCCTAGTAGAAAGTAATATAAATTACCACAAGGGAAAATGAAAGACAGAATCTTAGAAGGAAATTTGGAAAGTGAATTATAATAAAAAAATACAGAAGTATATTAAAAAAGGAAAGCAATGAGGAATTTGGAGAGTTATCAGGAAGTAATGGAAGATAATTACATCTCAGAATTCAGACAGAAGGCTTAAAATCTTTGCAGTGAATGCCCTGAAAAAAATCACTAAGCTTGATCACACTTCTATGTACCCTTATAGTCACAAAAAAAACTTCAGCATGATTTTATCCTCTGAAAACATATTTATTTTCTTTTGGGTAAAATTAACTGTTTGCAATAATTTTACTAGGAACGCTTAGTAGCATAATGGTAGAATAGACAAGGTTTGAACAGCTCATTTAATTTTTTAGGTGGCTCTGAAAATCCCACACGAAGTATAAAATTATGTAACACAGCCTTTATTGCAGCCCATGACACTCAGACCATTTACAATTTATATCACCTGTCAGGCTTGGCCTAGTCACTTCAACTAAAGTTAGAAGTGAAGATAATTTGGCCCATAATTAAATTACAAACCTGAACTTTATAATAATGTAGTATGCAGTGTATCCTAAATAGTGCCACAAATCACATCTCAAATATCCTCATAAAGATCCATTTGATGAACTGCATAATGGACTTCTTTACTGATTTTTTCCTATCTAGGCAGTATCTTGAAGGAGGTATATTAGATTTCCTTAGCTGAATGAGAGGCTAGCCTAAAATATATTGTGAGAAATTATTAGCATCATGTAATCCACAATAAATTGATGAAGCAAATGACTTTCCTACTTCTTATATCCTCATCTTTTATAGGGTGACTTTGAAAGCTTCAAGAAGGAAAATGGTGCTATTCAGACCACAACTACTTCTGAAAGCCCTTAACTTAAATTCTAACTAGAAAAGAGAGAAAATGAATCCATTGCATGTAAAATTTTGTTTGAAATTTCAAAAAGGTATGACTGATATACCAATAACAGGATTGTGACACAGGCAGTCCTCAGGGATGCCTTTCTTGTCTGTCCATTCTGGAGTAAAGACAGCTATACCTGCAGGATCCACTAAAACCTGCAGGATCTTGCTTTGTTGTTTTATTCAGTAAAAACTCTTGTGTAATAAGAAAAAAGGTATAGAAGTATTTTAAACACAGCTCTCAGTGGAAACTTCATTTCTGCTCGAGTTCTTTAATTACATCTTTTTTAAGTGTCTGGAAATTACTGCCATGCAAACCTGAAGAATAGCCCTGAAGTTGTTTGTGCTTCTCTAAAATCCAGGTATTTTTTATAACTGTTGCAAGATACATATTCCATTGAAACTTAGCACTGATACCATTGTGCAAGTGTGACTGTCCAAGACTCCTAGCAATAAAGAATTGGGATGGAAATCAAGGATATTCGGGTTTCCAAAAGTATTTCTGCTGTTAACAGAAATGAATTACAAGAAATACGACCATAATGCTTTTCTGAAATACAACCATAATGCTTCTTTTTATATAAGAAAGGGAAGAAAAGAACTGTTTTAAGAAGAATCTTGTTTAGATACTTTTAAGAAACAAGAAATATATGTGCCAAGAGAGGTCCGATGAATTCAGCTTTACCGATGCTGTGATCCAAATAGCTCAAAGCTACTTGTCTTTACAGACAATTTGATGTACCAGGAAAGACAGTGTTTTCTTTAATTATCTGTCCTGTCATAAATCCCTCTCTACTTCCACCTAAATATTAAAAGAAATTATACAAATATTAACCAGCACACACTACTTGTCTACCAGGGTGCCTATGAATGATGGCAAACAATTGTTTTGAGTACTTCCAACTGTACGTAGCATGCTGGGCAGTCAAGACAGATGAGAGCAAGAGCAAGGCTTTAAAAGAGACGCATCATAAGATAAGTGTCATCATACATTCTTAAAGCATCACATGAGAAAAACGATCTTGTTACCAAGAGCCCAGGGAATATCAAAGAAAATTAGTATTTTTTTAGCATTGTCTTGGTTTAGGACAATTAAAAGGAGTGGACTCTCTAAAATGAGTTACCTCGCCTCAGTTTCAACCAATCTCTTTCCACCAGTAAGGAACAAATATGAATAGATATAAGGGGAAAAAATAACACTTTACTAACAAGCAAAACAGCAATAGGCAAAAAATAACAGTGAATAATCACTAGATAGCAAATTGCTAAATCTCACCAACTGCGGAGGAACAAAGAAACACCCAAAATGTTTCCAAATGTTTTCCAAGATGGTGACCCCCTCTGCCCACAGCGTGTAGCGAGACAAACGGAGAACGGCAACAGACCCTTTCCAAGATGGCGCCCATGTTACACCCCAGTCACTTAATTCCAGGGTTTAACTAAGGTTCTTTTCCTCTGGGTAGACACAACAGGGAAAATCCCAACCAGATAGTCTCAAGAGGTAAAAAAAACACACCAAAGTTTACTGGCAAACTACAGGAAATTAAGGAATATTGGCAAAAGAGTAAATGCAACATAACATCACCTACCACAGCATAGATTTAGCCGATGGAACACAGAAAACCTTTAAAACCACTCAATGTTATGTTCTGTGAAAAGAGAGTTAGAAGAAGAAGAATGGGGAGAAAAACAGAAAGACAGGAAATATATAGGAAAACACACACAGCTCCCAGCTCCTGGGCTGCAGGGATGTGAAACTCCAAGGTGAAGGTAGCATGACAGGACAAGGGGCTTGCCTTGTGGTCAGGCTTCTAAAAGCCTTGGCCCATCCTGGGCCCTCCTCCCAGGTGGGACTTACGGTCTGTTGGCCACTCAGGGGCTGGGTCAGGCACCACTGGGGCCGCCTCCACTGCGCTCTGATTGACAGACATGGGGGGGACGAGGGGGGCATGGGGGGCAGGGCACCTCCTCACCACAGCAAGGTCGGACCCACCTCGTACCACACATTCGAAGCTTCCCAAGGTGTCTTGAAACACATTACTTCTTCCAGTCTCTGACAGCCCGCCACCGGTGATCGTGTCGTCCGGGAAACAAAGGGACAAGATGGTGGCAAAAAGAACTCTCCCAGGAAGGCAGGAGCTTATGCAGCAGCTCCAGTGGCCGGTGAGAAGTGCTGGCGGGCGTGGGATCAGCTCCGCTGGCTCCTCCTGCTGCCCACTGGGTTCTGCTGGTGTTGGTGCTGCTGTCCGCCCGCCGCGCGTGTGCTGGGGCAGAGGGAAGCAGTCTGTGGGCACCAGCGCGGGGTGATCCAGCCCCAGGAACTGGCTCACTTTGCCAAGTTCACTCTGAAACAGTGTTTGATTACGAAATGCAGTTTTTCTGAGTGGCTACTATTGCAAGCCCAGAAAAACAAACAGAAAACCAAACAAGCAAAAAAGCCAACTGGCCAAAACAACCCTCTCTGAAGCAGAGCCTCTACCTTCAGCAAACACTGCCAGGCAAAAGAGCAGGTTGGTTCAGGTGCCCCAACCTTGTAAAAGGACCAGAACCTCCCAACTCCCTTTCCAGTTCTTGCCATGCTGGGTGTTAAAAAGACAGTAACAAATTTGGGNGCAATCCACCCATACTGTGAAAATTAAGTAAGATCTTATCCACAGGTTACATTTAAGGATATTACATTGCAATACATTTAAAATATTAATAAGTGTTGTTGCAATATAAAAATACAACTGTTAAAGATGTTCTTAGATAAAACAAGCATCAATTGTCTCTATAAGACATGAGGACAAGCCATGTTTTTCTGATATAATTTTTATTGGCATTATGAGTTAACAGTCATATATCTTTTTGTAACTCCTTTGAATAAGATGTCGGGAAAGGTATAAGATACATATTCAATTGGTACAACTTACAAATAGCTCTGCAAGTTTGCAGGATTTGGGCTAGAATTGCCTGTTTGGGGCTTTTCAAGGGAGAAGGAAGAAGCCATTTTCCTGAAAAGACATACGCCATTTGCTTGGCTCTGCCAAGCCACAGGAACTGCCACAGGCTAAGAAGGTTTTCCTTGTTAGCATACTTAAATAGAGTAGTACTAAATTTGTACGCTTGCTTTGTAAAAACAACATTGCTGACAAAATCCTTCATAACTTCTATGTGACAGTTCAGAAAGATGAACCTCATGAAAGAATAGTTAATTGTTTTATCTTTTTCTTATAGGAAAGAACTAGGTGTTTCCACATGAAATCTGGACAACTGCCTAACACAGTCAAAGGCCAGCTTTGAAATACTTTGCACAGGAATGTATTTGAAAAACTGCCTCCCTAGAACAATGAATATTAGGAGGTTATTCTTTTTAGGAGGTTATTCTTTTTTTTTAAGTCCTGAGTCATAGTATAATTAAAAAAAAATAAAAGAGATTGAACAGAATGCTAAGAGCCTAAATAAACCCATCAGTCTAAAGAACTACTTTTGCAAATATCCGTGGGTGACCTTACGCACTTCCTTTGTCTCAGACTTTTATATTTGAAAACTTCTCATTCCAGAACAAAAATAATGGAAAATGACCAAGCTATTTGCATGCCTCAGACAACATGCATGCTATGACTGAATAGAATCTCTGCACAATTTTAGTATTACTGATGCATTTCTTTCTCACAATTTTTTTCCTCCGTTGTGATTAATCTTGGCAAAATGAGCTGTTGCAAGAGTGTATTTGTTCTGTGAAACACCTAACGAGCACAAGAGGGTTAGTATAAAACAATAATAATAGATCAAAAGTACTAACATTTATTTTGGCTTAGTAAAACTGTCTGATAAATTATTCCCTTCAGTGTTTCTCTGTTATTGCAACACAGTACCTTGAAAGTGATATATTGGCACAAGCCAGTGTGTTCTACCACAGTGCAATTAGGAAGTCCATTTAAACAGCTTTATCAGACGCACACATAGCCTGATTAATTTTCTAATCAAATGTTCCAGGAAATCATTAACCATGACATTAAACAGTGTTCTGCTAATTATACTCTCCACAAAGAATTCCAATATAAATTTACAAAACATCTATAGGAAGTGCCAAAGGATGAACAGTTAACGTATACAAATAATTACGGCATCTACTCTGTGTGGCCCCGCAGCTCCTTCGCCCTGCAAAGGTTGAGTTTGGGGCTGAATTCTGCTACGTTTCACCAGAACTCTGTGTACTGGCAGATGTTAAATTTTGTAGGTCACTGCCTGTGTAAGTCATGGTGAAGGACTGAATGACAGCAGAGAAATTTTTCTGTTTTAGGAAATACTCTAGAGATACAAAGGCTGAGTGTTAGCTTTCCTTTTCTTAATGATCCCGAACATTGAGACTTGGAAATAGATTTTCCCCACTATAACTCTCCAGTTTGCATTTGCTCCAGTATTCTAACTACTCTTAATTTAAAATAAAGATAAATGCAAGGTATTGATTGTAGTAATGAGAATTCAATTGCCTTGTAAACCATATGCAATTTGCTAGTTTACAGCATAATGAAATCTCTATTTATGTATTTCCCCATAAACCACAGAGTCTTGCAGGTCTTTCAGTGATGGAAAACAACAGATTGCATTAAACAAATGCAGCCTGTAGGTACACCTGTTCTTTTGGCCTTGGCAGCACAGTTAACAGCTCCTCCACACAGACTGTCCATCACAAAATGGAAACTCAGATGCAGGAGGATGATGGAAACACTGCTACTGCTTTGGATAGGGATTATGTCTTTCCTGTGTCATTCTGCTTTCTTAATCCAATACCACCAAGATAGTATAAAAGTAGTTAAAGAAGTAATTATTATATATAATATATACATATGTATATGTATATATATGTATATATTGCTCTCTACAACTACCAGGACAGAGGTTTTAGTGGAGTTGGAGGCCCGTCTCTGCTGTGACTGCAGTGACAGGACCAGAGGAAATGGCCTTAAACTGAGACAGGGCAGATTCAGATCAGATATTAGAAAAATTTTCTCACTGTTCAGATGGTCAGGAATTGGAATAGGTTGTTTGGGGAGGTGATGGAGTCACCATCCCTGGAGATGTTTAAGAGGTGCCTGGATGTGGTGCTGGGTGATTAGGATTATTGGACTGGATGATCTTAGAAGTCTCTTTCAAACCCGGTAATTCTGCGATTCTATATACTAATATATATTCACATATGAAAGTCAGTGCTCTTATAAAAAGGTCATATAGAAATAGATGAACCACTTTTCACCTGTCAAACAGTGGCGTGAGGTACGGAATCGGAATTTTTAACAAAGCCACTTGTTGGAAATCGCCATCCTGGGCCAAACAGGCGAGGGACAGGCCCCGTCTTCAGATCCTGAGCAGAGAGGATCCCGAAAAGACAGGATTTGCAGGATAAGGAAATAAGCTCTCCGGCCCTGTGTGTGTGTGCGTACCTTGGAGGCGGCGGTACCTCAGCCCGGCGGGATGCTCCCGCTCCCTGCGCGCGCTGCCCCCGCGCTGCCCGCTGGCGCGCGCGCTCCGGCGGGCCGGGGCGGGGCGGGG
>VYZQ01006650.1:6047-22064 GCA_013400655.1 Mystacornis crossleyi | reverse complement strand
AGAGGAGAAGAAGAAGGTGGAAGCACACTGTTTTCTGAATATGTGGGTTTTTCCCATACACACGGCCTGGCATGGAACCAAGGAGCTGCTGTAGCTAGCTGTGTTGTAAGCTGCCTTTGGTGTTTGTGAGTGGAACCAAGTAAAACCACCTCTGAAGATGAGTGAATTTGGGACCCTCTATATACATTTTCAACACCTGTTTTCAATGAGTTCATCTAACTACAAAAATAATCTAATATACAAAAATTATATAAGGTATATAAAAAAACCATCGCAGATGTTCAACAACATTGACAACACTGACAGAATCTGAGTGTTAGGCTGAACATGTGATGTAGTTTTTATAAATAAGTAGAATTTTGCATTGAATCCATTTTTTTTTCTAGAAAAGAATGCCAGGAATTTATGATATGAAATTTGAACTTCACTCTCACAGATAGAATGGGTTTTTCTCCTTTTGATGCTGATGCCTTTTAGAGATCACTTTCTGAGACTAAGTTATCAGAGCCACAGCAGAGAACAGCACAGAAAATGCAGCTTGATCTGGCTTGTGTGGAAGGAAATTGCAGTTTCCATTCCATTCCACTGATACTGAATTAAAACTTTCTTACTACACAGAACTGATTTTTCCAACATAACAACTATTAGCAGCCTTAAGATTTTCAGCAACTTCTCTAACCTTTCTTTGTCCTAATGCCTGCAAGGGAAGGAAAAATCTTTACTTACTTCCAAATTTCCTTGCATTCTCCTGTCTATTATGGATCAGTTCTGGACACAAGCTATCAGACCAAAGAGACCCAGGGAAGGTTCTGTCATCCTGTGAGCAGTTGCTTTTAACCTAAGCTAGGAAAGAGAAGCCACACTAGATTTGTCACAAACCATCCCTGGCTCTCTGTGGGAGAAGAGTGATATTGGTCTTTCCTGTTCTGTAAGAGCAAACTTTAGGGCAGTGGTCAAATCCCTGTCACACAGAATAAGTATATTTCCAGGGCAGCTCACTCACTTTGAAAAAGGCAAAACAATACTGAGAAAAGCGGATATAGTTATTAATTTATTTTTCTTGTTGCATTATCCATCTCAAAGGTTTGTTTCGTTTTGGGGTTTCGTGGTTTGTCTTCTTTTTATTGTGCATTTCAGAGAAACCGTCTCAGCAGAAGTTAGGAAAATAACGGCCGTGCTGAGACCATGTGGATGAAACACGACCCTGGGAAGTGGGGCATGGGCGTATTTGGCCGGACTCCGGGGCTCCCGGCGGGTGTGCGCGGGGCCCACGCCGCTTCCCTTCTGCATTCCCGCCTTCTCCTGCGGGTTTTGGGGCAGGGAGACTGGGAAAAACCTCCGCCTTGTTCAAGCCACAATCATCCATAGCGGGAGAGACGGGGGGAAAAAAATTTTCCAGTGAACAAAACCCCTTATCCTTCTCTGAAAAGGAAGCGTGTTCCTTTGCAGCGGTACAGCGTTGGCGGTCCACCGCTCTAACTTTCAGACGCCCAGCTGGCGACACGAGCGTAATCGGCGTGACCCAGGCGAGGAAGGCACGCCTTCTGCGAACCCCGGCAAAGCGGCCAGCGGACCTCCCCCACCCCCTCTCGCCCAGCCGGCANTTATTTTATTTCATTTTATTTCATCTTCTGTAATTATTTCGGGGGAAAAAAATCAAAAAGAAAAATACATCGTCGTGTTTTTAGCAATTCGTGCCGCGTGTGCAGTTGTTTCCTGCACACCCCTGACAGACAAAGGGAAAGGGGGAGGGGGCCCGCGTTTCGCAGAAGACATGCGTTCCGTCAGGAAGAGGTGGACTGTGTGCACCATAAGTCTCCTCCTCATCTTCTATAAGACGAAGGAAATAGCGCGGACCGAGGAGCGTCAGGAGGCACCTCTCGCCGGGTAATTGCAGGGCGCCGCGCCGGGAGGGCGATCCGAGGGGGCGGCCGGGCCGTGTACCTGCCCGAGGTCCACCTCCGCGTTCCCGTGTGGGTCGTCAGGTGCCCCGGCGCCGCTCGGGCTGTGACCCGCAGCCTGTGGGGCCAGCGCAGCTCGACGCTCTCGCTGGCGGACGCTGCGGAGGGCGCGGATGCCCCTGCGGGACGGGTGAAGAGCGGGGTTTGCTGCCGGGGCTCGGCGGCCGCAGGCAGTATGCGAGTGCACGGGAAAGAGTGGGAGGTGCCCTGCTGCTGAGGTTACCTCTCAGCCGCAGAAACGGGGCGCTCCTGGGAAGTTTCACCTGTCCGCGGCTGCCACGGGGGCTAGGGCGGCCCGAGGTGGCGGCGGCCGCCGCCACCGGAGAGCGTTGTGCTTTTCGCAGGCAAACGTGCCGGGATGCAGGTGAACGCTTGCTTCCGTCTTTGAAGTTTGCCTGGGAGCTGTGCTTAACTCGGCTGTTCCTTAAGGATTCTTGCTCTGAGGGAGCGTGGGTCATCCCTCTTAGCTCTCGAGCTTACTCCACTGGAAACTCGTCCCTCGCTGAGACTGTCTGTTACATACTTTCCCTTTGCTGCTTGTCATTAACGCAAACGAAAGGCAGAGAGACCCTTGCCATACTTCTGTTTGCACCTCAGCATTCTCTTTATGTACGTGAATGCCTGCATTCCTCATTTTTCTCCCAACGTGCAGCTGTTCTTGGAGATGCTGCGTTTTCAGTCAAGCTGATTTTTCCTTGGAGGTGTGTAAGATTTTGTTTTTACTGGAGCAACACATAAATTTGTTGGTCGTTTAATGAAATCAGCAAAAGCTAAGCAGGGGCTCATACTTTCTGTTTGCTTGTGCATATCTACTGGGGGAAGGTTTTTGTTCTCTCGTGTAAGCCCTTGCCTTAATTTAAGGAGGAGGCATAAGGGGGTTGTAAGTATCCATACAGGCCTAGAGGAAGCTGAGGCAATTACAGCCTACTTGGCCCCGGAGTTAAAAACAGAAAGCGCATTGCTTTTTCCCAGGCAGTCTGGTGTGGGAGGGGGATGCAGGCAGCTGGGCAGCTGTGGCCCCGGCACGTGCCGAGAGCAGGGACTGGCCTCACCTCTGTGTCTGCAGTGTTTGCGTCGCTTGTTATTCAAGATTTTCACAACTTGCTGGTATCTCTTCCCCTTGTTCAGCCTGGGCGTAACCCAGTTTTTACCACAAAGTTATCTGTATTCTTAGGAGATGTACAGAAGTTTAAAATTTTGGGGTTACAGCTGTGTGAAAACACAGGTCCAAATGAATGTGTGAGGGAGAATTGTCTTTAATACCCATGTCTCTTAGTATATATTCCTTCCTCTCAGACTAGAGGGAACTGATGAAATTATTCAGAAATTACTTTATATAAGTTTGCAAAGAAAAAATCGCCTTCAGCTTACTGCACATTGTTTGACACAACTTAAAACTTACTAAAATGAACTTGTTTTAATATTAAATGAAAGAAAACAAGTGTGTTTAGTTATAAATACGTATGTTCTTAAACTTTTTAAAATACAGCTGCAATATACTTCTCACAAGTAATTTTGTGATATCTCTATTTCTTTATCAGTAAGACTTCTTGTACAGTATAGTACTACTCACTTTCACTGTTGAAATATTTTTTCTCTTCACAGCCTGTCATCCCATTCATTACTGTATCAAGGAGGAAAAATATCCTAAAAATGTATTGCTCGTAACTGCCACCCCTATTGATGTTACACTTGCCTTTCTCTTAAATTAGGAGTTCAGGACTCTGGGCTCTTTTTGACTGGCTGTGTGGGCAAGCAAAGTTAGTTTTCCATGGGATGATTTACTCTGAGAAGTTATGGATGTATGAGGTAGTCTATTTTGTGGTTATTAGTGGCACCAGTGGTAAATCCTAGACAATACAAAATTGACTGACTATATACAGTTCCAAATTACATTATAAACGCTAAACCAGCTGTGTGCTCTCATAGCAAAGTGTGCTAGGACAATTACTGTGAAGCACTCCCTGCTTCAAATAGACAGTAATGTCCCTTTAAATGTTAAACAAGTAATGAAACATACATGTTATGTGCAGCAGAGTATTTCTTAAGCAGTATCATCTTCTACTGGTATGGAATACGCTTGAAGGTAGTTACTTTATTTAATGAACTATATTCACAAGAAGACAGTCTTATTATGTTGGTCTGATTGGTCACCAAGTCAAGGTAATCCAAAGTGAAGGCTGACACTGTCAGCTGTAAGTTGCTGTCACAGTATGGCAGCTCTTTCATTTACATCAGAGAGGATTTGCAGTGATTCTAGAAGACACAAAGTAATCCAAATTTCTTTCCATTATTTACAAAATGCAGAATTACCAGGAGAAGGTTTTTGATTTTTATGTATTAGTTTCTCTAATATTGCTTTAACTGAAAATTAAAATAATCCAATGAAATGGAGAGGAGGATGTAACTGAGCACATTTGTGTTCATAGTAGTAACTTTAACACGAAGTGCCTAGGTCCTTCTTTGATAAGAACATAATTTAACATTGTTTCGATATACATTCTGTGTAACTCACTGCACTTGTAAATTGTGAATATGGAAGTCAACCACATTTCAAATGCTATGGTTTAAGTGTTGGCAGTGCATTTTTTTGCTAAGTTTTGTCACTTGTTTCACTATTCAAGTGTCTACTAAATAATATTTAACCCAGAATAAACTAGACATCTCTGAAGTATCTTTAGACTGAGAACTTTACCTGGATGTAGTTTGGTAATTTTTCTTTAGATGAATGCACTCAATGCATCTAGAAAATACATGAAGGAATATAAATATATGTAAATAATATTATTACAACCACTTTGGAAAAGTTTTAGGGAACAAAAAATTTTAATATAGCGAAAGGTATCAGTTGGATTCTGGCTACTGAATTTAGGGACTTCTGCAGCATCCTCCCATGCTTTCAAGTTAGCAGGAAATTTGTGTAAAGGTCTCGCACCTAAAGTTGTAGGTTTTCAGTAGGTGGCAGCCTTACCCCTGCATCGATGTGATGCCAGGGCTGCAGGGTGTTGGCATGAGGGTGAGGGAGGAAGGGAGCTGCGAGTAATGCGGTGTGGTTTTAGTGAAATGTATGATACTGGTTTGATAGTTATAGGGGCTTTTGCAATGACAGCACTTTTTAGAAATTACTACATATTACCAGTTTTGTTAATTTAGCTTAATGAATGTCCCATTACAGGTTAGCTTGTGTTTAGTCTGTTGTATAATTTACCAAATAATTTTACTTTATAGATAAAGCATTAATGTTGCTGTATTCCTTACTAAGGGCGGTGATCCAACTGCTATCAGAACTTAACAGCCACAGAAAAACACAACTCAGCAATTCCTGGAAAGCTTACAGTCTCACATCTTTTCCATTTTGTTCTTTGAAGGGCTGTGGTCAGATATTCTGTTTCCAAGTTAAGTTACTGTTACTGGGAGTATTTCAGAGCATGCTTATTTAACAGATAAACATATTTTTTATATTATTGTCCTGTGCACACCTGAGTTACATGACTGCTGAGTTACAAGACACTCTGTGTGGCTGATTTTTATATCCAACAACTTTGATATATTTGTGATTAACAACTGTGTTTGAACTCAGCTGAACATTGCTCTGGCATCTAAAAGGGAACAGTATGGGCGATAATGGAAAGATGTGGAGATAAAAATGAATTTTAGCCCTAACACCATAAGTTGTGCTTGTAATGTTTGGGCTTCTCTGTCCCATTTATGTGATCCTGTTAGCTAATATCACTGCAACTTTCTGCTAGCTCACCAGGTGTTCAGTGGTCATTGCCCAAAGCTTACTGTATTTATTTATTTTTTAAGGTTACCTCACCAAAAAGTTATAAGACTAATGGACAGGATAAGACAGTTGTGGTGGTTGAGATGTGTGCATGCAAGTCTCATGAAGTGTTGGAGAAATTTTGTATTTTGTATACCATTAAACTCCAGAATTCCATGCTTAAAAGTCTTTAGAATGGGAAGGAGGCCAAAGATATCTATTAAGCCCGTATTGCAGATTATGAACAATTGCTGGGCAAAGGCTTGAAATTTAATACTTAATTCTTAGTTTAGTACTAGAAATTTGGAACCTAGAAATGCAGAATCTGCCTCACAAACATAATGAACTTTTGTCCAGATTCACAATTTGGATTTTATTGTTTGTCTATTCCATTACAAATATAAACATATTTAAGCTCTTAATTTGCATATTCAACTGTTACAGATAGCTGTCCCATAGATTTTTTTTTAGTTACAGTTTTTGTTTAGAAAGCTGAGAGATAATTGCGTATTTTTGTTGTGAATAAAAGGATATATTGCTGGTGCTTGGGCTGTAAATTATTTAAACTGGAGTTAGCCTTGATGTAATTGTGCGTTTTCTATATTGCATTGCAGAGATGGTGAACTGAGTTTGAGTAGATCAATGATCAATAGCTCTGATAAGATAATTCGAAAGGGTGGCTCCTCAATCTTCCAACAAGCTGTAGAAGGTTGGAAAATCAATTCTTCTTTGGTAATGGAAATAAGGTGAGTGTCTTAAATAAAAAGCAGTTCATTTCAGCATGCCTATGATTCTTTTCCTTCATGTTGCTTTATAATTCCTTTGGTGTATAAAACAGTAATTTGGTTTACATTTGCAGGTGGATGTTTTTTAACTGTATCTATTTAGGTTTCAGTGTTAAATGCAACTGCTTTACATTTGACTTCAAAGTCAAATCATCCTTCATAAGATTTAATAAAATGTTTTCATCTGGCTGTGGCTGTCCTGTGCAATCAGTGTCTACGTTATGCATGTCCATATCTAAGATGGTTGTCCAGAACTCTTCCACAGTCAGTGGTGAGAAACTGGTGCTTTTAGGACATGATTTTCTCGCATCCTAAAAGTTTGAAATAGAACAAGTGAAAGTACCCTGAGCATAACCATTTTCCTCCCTTAACTGCAGAGGGAGATTAGGCAGACAGCTCAGATGCAGGAGTCAATAACTGGGCCATCAAGTGCTGTGAATCCAGTTGTGGCTGTGGCTGGTCCACATCACAAGGTCAGACACTGACAGTATCTATGTCTTATGCAGTTTCCTTTCTTGAGATCAGACAGGCCAAAAAGAGCCTTAGGCTCATGCTGAGGGGGCAACCCAGTAGCAGAGTAAAAGTGAGTGATAGTTCTGATGTGGCCTAATATATACAGTGGATCTCTGTACCTTAGAACCACAGAGAGTAGCAAGCAGATGTCTCTGAATGTGTCATGTTGTATCTTGCCCATTTTCATCAGGAAAGTGGCCCATGAGAAGTATGGGAGCATGGGTGGGCAGTGTGGAGAACTAAGAGTGTCATGTTCTATGAAAAATTAGGGAAATTAACTATTTTTAACAACAATCACATAGCAGATTAGACTTGATTTTCTGATTATTAAGATTTTGAATAGAAATTTGATCTAATTAAAATGTGGTTTCCCTTTCTACTTCTGAAATTTTTTATTTTTAATTTTTTTTTAATTAAAGGACAGTTTAAAAACCCCTTAAACGGGCATTGTTTCCATGTGTAAAAGCATGACTTCCCTGAAGGAGGAATTTAGGGATTTTTTTTAATGACTGCTATTTTATGTCCCTAATTCTAAAGCATGCAGAAGATAAAGGTAGCTCAGAAATTTATATATCATAAGTTATGTGTCTGACAGTTGGGAGAAAATAGCTTTTTCTACTTGTGAAGTAAACTGATTTGGAAATGAGTGAGTGACTATAAGTAGAGACAAGAACTATTCCCAGTCATTTTACTGAAAAATTGAGTATCATACTTGAGAACCATTTAAAACCAATACACTTTGCTGCTCAAGCCAAACAACAAACAAGTAAAAATATTACAATAACCTTTTAGTTAAAATTAAGAGGGAAAAATTAAGCTTGGGTTATGCTAATTTTCCCCCTGTTTCAAATGCAAAATACATCATTCAGACAAAGAGGTAAAACAGTAGAGAATGCTTTAGTATTTTTTCATCCTGTTAATACATGCGTATCATCTCAATCTACTAAATTAATGAATTTCAAAATAACTGTTTTCTTTTGTTTTCTAGAGGGGGAAGTTTCTCTTATTTAATAAATTACTATTGTGAACTTAAGAAGCACTGTGATATGTGGGTTTTTTTAAATATTATGCAGGGAAGGATTTTTTTTTGTCTCATTAGCAGAGTGAAGAAAACAGTGCATCTTGTACACTGGTTTAAGCACAGGTGATAGAGATTCCACTGTAATGTAAGAGTTTCTGTACCATAGAGAGCATAAAGCTGAGGTTATTTAGAATTCCACATTGCCAGTCTTGTTTTCAGAGGAAATGGCTACCTTTATGAACAGTGGGGCAGAGAGTAAATTATTTTAAATTAATGTGACTTAGGACCAAAAGTTGACATGAACTGTACGAAAGGAGTCAGTGCTATCAGCTAGGCATAGTCTTTCCAGAAACCCTCTTTGCTGACATGCATAGCACATTCAGTTATGGTTCTCAGTGGTGAGGGAGGGACGTCAGGCATGCTTTTCACTGAGGAAGCCACATGCAACCCCTTATGATGTCTTTCAATCTGATGCTGACAAAATTATGTACATTCTCTCACTTTTACACGTGGTTTGCTATACACATTTCTTCCATGTTACAGCAGTGTTAGCAATGTTACAGCATTTTCGCTGTAGTTTTACACTTACACACGTATCAGGACTAACTTTGAAAGTGCCTAGCAAAGTCCTACAGTGTTCTTGTGGTTTAACTAACTGCTCAGCCCTCCAGAATATGTTACATGCACTGTGTAGACCATGAAGATGATTCATAGTCTATAACTGCAGCTGTTAACGTGAACGGTGGTTGGTGGTCTTGTGGTGTGAGGTTGACCATAGGAAATAACGGTAAGAAAGAAACAAAAAACAAGCTAGTGCCTATTGAAAAATATATAAAATGTTATCAGTTCTAAGCAGTGAAGAAATAATTTGTGAAGCCATTAGAGTACAGCATAAAGATATTTCATAAAACTTACAGTCATGCATAAATGACAGATGTTTTTGTGTCTTACATGAGCTTGCCACTCACATTAGCAATTTTTAAATGTAGAAAGTATTTTATAGTGAGTTTTGCTGTGTGCGAGGACTGTTGGTCAGTGATGTGTCAAACCTTGTTGATTGGCGTCTAGAATATTATACTTTGTCATTGCTTTGTTGATTTTGTGGGCATCATCTCTGGACATTTTAATTTTTGCCCAGGTTAGTGATGTGTCTATCAGCCTCAAAGACCTTATGAATTCTTGGCAAGGCCAGGCTCAGATAGGAGTCAGTGAGTGGTAAAGCTCCTTTATCAGGATGCCATGGAAGGCTGGAAAGCTTCCACTGGGTTTCTGCTGCTCTAGGAGTTTGCAGCCAGAGAAGGCAGTGTGTGGAGTGTAGTAGCCCTCTTGGGAGGGCAGCAGCTCTTTGGAGATGCTAAGCAGGCTTAAGAAGAAAGAGCTAGACTTTCTGTGATTGAGGTGGAAATTATGGGTATTACTATTACTTCAGAATGTGTGAAATGTGCTGCCTTGACAATGACTGGTTTAGTGGGAGAGTGATTTTTACAGCTGATGTTACCTTCTTATTGCTGGCAACTTCTTTGAAGAATTGATAATTCCTGTCACAAAGGGAAGAAAGGGAAGAAGACTGCTTTCTTGGCTCCCCTTTCTATCTGCGTTATTTCAGTCATGAAGAAGAGTCCACCATCTGCTAAGGCTTTATGTTTTAAGTCCTTTCTACTCTAGCAATGTGAAGGTTTCCCTTATGGTTATGGAAATAAGGAAACTTCATTTGTACTGAAGGCTATAGTTTCAGAAAGTAGGGATGTGTCTGAGATGGTACAAATCTGTCTGGGGAAGCCTTCCACACGGGGCTGATGACTGCACATCTGTGACCTGTGTGAAATGAACCACAGTTCAGTATCTGTGACTTTCTTCTACTTTCTTCTGATTAAATATGGGAGTTTATGCTGAAAGGAGCAAAAGAAGGTTATGAATTGCAGGAAGGCAAAATATTTTAAAAGTACATTCAGAATGTATTTATCTCTGCAATTTAACAGAAAATTATTTCCTGTCAGAAAAGTGTGAGAACTTGTAAGATGTTAGCAGCATCTAAAGAAGAAAAAAAAAAAAAAAGGGCATCTTCCTCCTTCAAAAGGTTCAGATTATTATCATTTTTTGTTTTACAAGTTAGGGTGAAACAGCTGCGATAAGTCCCTGAAGTGCAAGCAGTAAATACCGAACTAGCAATGGAGCATTACAATTCCTCTGAAGCTTTTGGAACAATGTTCTGAAGCCATTTGCACTGTTTCCTTCTGATCATTTTTGTGTCAAAGACATGGAATCTGGGGTTCTCTGGTCTGGTTTAGTCATAATAAACCTCAGGGGATTTTTGCTTGCCAATTGATCTTACTCTACCTTGCTTATCTTCATGAAAAGCTGGTATGTGAGTGACCTCACTATGATAAGCAATTGAGTCATGGTCTATTTAAAAGCCCTCTTTTCCTTTTGCATGCCCACTGTCTTGTATTATGGCACTTTTGTTTGTGTGGCCTCCATTAGCAGGAAGCTCCAGGGTTATTTGCAGTTAGGCATGTTTTTAAAATCCAAATTAGTGGTTGAACTAGATGATCTTTCATGTCCCCTTCCAACCCAAATTCTCTTATGATTCTAAATGCTGCTTCCCTGGAAGAGCTTTTCTCAAAACTTCCTTTCAGACTAAAGTAAAATCTAGCACAGGTGCAAATATCTGTGGTCCCCACTGCCTCCTCAAGAAACCAACAGGAGCTGGAACCCTAGTCATGTACAAGAGCAAGCTGTGACCTTTTGTTACCAGAGAGTTTGTTCTGATGTGTTGTTTTGTAATTAAACGAATCTAGCTGGCAAAAAATCATGTTTTATCTAGGCCATAGTCCCTGGTGATTCCAAAGGCTGAGAGTCACTTTCTGCCTTGCAGCTGCGGAGTGCAAAGAAGAGTTAGGACTTGCTAGGGTTAGAAAATTGAGTTGTCTATGAAGGCCTATCAGAGAGAGTCTGCAGGAGATCAAGAGGAGGGATTAGAAATCTACAACACAAAAGTTTAAAAAAAAAAGTTGCGTGGTTTCTTATCCTTAGGTAAATGAAGGATGTTGCTAAGAATAAGGTGTAGTCTGTCCTTCACAAGCAAGGCATGAGGAACGAGAGCAACCTCAGCTGCTGTGGGAAAGGTCTGAGGAATAGTGCTTCCAGTAAGGCTAGGAAACAATGACAGCTGCTTCGAATCTCTTAACAGCTTCTCACAATTTCTATGGGGCCTGGTGTGGGCCTCTGTAAGAGCTTCTCACAACTTCGATATGGCCTGGCGTGAGCCTTTTGTTAAAGTCACAGGCTGCACAAGATCTTCCCATCCCCCCTGGTTTTTCCAAATGGATTAAAGTTCTTTCTACAGCTTTGCAAGAGGCATTTTTAAGCTCCGCGCCGGCGCAACAGCCCTCTTTTCCCATCACCATCTAGCTGCCATCCCATATGGTCTCGCCCTTCCCCTCTGTTTCTGACCTTGGGGTTGCCACGTTCAGCTTCGTCTCATATGAAGTTACTTTTCTTTCCTCACTGACTTGAAAGTAAAGGTGTCTTTCTCGGCTNTAAAATCTAGCACAGGTGCAAATATCTGTGGTCCCCACTGCCTCCTCAAGAAACCAACAGGAGCTGGAACCCTAGTCATGTACAAGAGCAAGCTGTGACCTTTTGTTACCAGAGAGTTTGTTCTGATGTGTTGTTTTGTAATTAAACGAATCTAGCTGGCAAAAAATCATGTTTTATCTAGGCCATAGTCCCTGGTGATTCCAAAGGCTGAGAGTCACCTTCTGCCTTGCAGCTGCGGAGTGCAAAGAAGAGTTAGGACTTGCTAGGGTTAGAAAATTGAGTTGTCTATGAAGGCCTATCAGAGAGAGTCTGCAGGAGATCAAGAGGAGGGATTAGAAATCTACAACACAAAAGTTTAAAAAAAAAAGTTGCGTGGTTTCTTATCCTTAGGTAAATGAAGGATGTTGCTAAGAATAAGGTGTAGTCTGTCCTTCACAAGCAAGGCATGAGGAACGAGAGCAACCTCAGCTGCTGTGGGAAAGGTCTGAGGAATACTGTGCTTCCAGTAAGGCTAGGAAACAATGACAGCTGCGTGGGGAGGTTGTCAAGTCCCCACCACGAGGGATTATTAGGAACATTTTAGATAACCATGGGCTGGGGGACATGTAGATAAAGGCACATCTTCAGTGGGCACAGAGAGGATCAAGTAAACACTTAGTTCATCTCTGTTCCATAATGTGTTCGCTGGTAAACCCTCCTGGGCTCTGAGAATGTGCTCCAGAGGCTTTCCCTCGCACCTAGGGTCCACTCAAGTCCAGCAGCAAAGATTTATGGCATTGCTTTCCCCTAAAGAAATTATTTTTCCCAGAAAAAGCATTGGAGGTCATATTTCAGTTTTCTTGAGAATGTCTAAAAATATACATGTTTTTGTACTCTTAAAAATCTTCAAGTGGTCTATTTTCTTGCCTTCATTCACACAATTCTGAGGCAGATGAGGAATAGTTTGAGATTGTATAAGCTTTGTAGTGCAAAGACCACATGTCGTGGTTTGACGCTGGTTTAAACCCCAAACACATGAAATCCAGTTATATGCATAAGGGGAATGTGGATTTATTGAGGAAAATGTAAAGAAACTTCAGGGCAAAACAAGATCCACACTTAAACAGTTGCAATAAATAGAAAAGTTTATTAACAGAATGAAAAGTGAAGAAAAAAAGAAATGCTAAGAAATCAAAGCAAACCTTTAAACACTTTTATTTCCCAATGCCTCCTTCTTTACTATGAACCTTTCACAAGTGAAAACCAAACAAAACATAGGATTTTTGGTCAGAGTTGCACTTTTTAAAGAATCTTTTTGTGCTTAAGGAAAAGAGGTTCTACTACGGGGCCATAGAATTTTCACAAACCAAGAGTCCGCCCGGAGAAAAAAATCTGTTGAAGTGAAAAGGATATCTCTCCCACAAATCTTTCGCAGTCTTCCCATACTGCCAAGTTATGTGCCACAGGAGAAAATGGGGTTTTAGTCTCTTAAGGATGAGTTCTCAGCCTGAAAGCAAGGATTCTCTGCTTCGAATCTCTTAACAGCTTCTCACAATTTCTATGGGGCCTGGTGTGGGCCTCTGTAAGAGCTTCTCACAACTTCGATATGGCCTGGCGTGAGCCTTTTGTTAAAGTCACAGGCTGCACAAGATCTTCCCATCCCCCCTGGTTTTTCCAAATGGATTAAAGTTCTTTCTACAGCTTTGCAAGAGGCATTTTTAAGCTCCGCGCCGGCGCAACAGCCCTCTTTTCCCATCACCATCTAGCCGCCATCCCATATGGTCTCGCCCTTCCCCTCTGTTTCTGACCTTGGGGTTGCCACGTTCAGCTTCGTCTCATATGAAGTTACTTTTCTTTCCTCACTGACTTGAAAGTAANTTTTTGAGCTCCGCGCCGGCGCACCAGCCCTCTTCTCCCATCACCATCTAGCCGCCATCCCATATGGTCTCGCCCTTCCCCTCTGTTTCTGACCTTGGGGTTGCCACGTTCAGCTTCGTCTCATATGAAGTTACTTTTCTTTCCTCACTGACTTGAAAGTAAAGGTGTCTTTCTCGGCTGAGGTGTGTGGTGTTTCTTTGGTTTTGGCGAGAGCTGTGCTGGATGCAAGGGGGCCCCTCCAGCCCCACCGGATCCGTGCGAGGCCCCAGCAGCCTCAGATCATCTCGCCACGCGGTCTCAGTTGCACCCTGCCTGCGGAGCCGGGACAGCTCTCCCTGGGTGGGGGGAGGACCAGCCCTGCGCCGCCGAGGGGCCGAGGTGGGGCCTGGCCCGGACCTGGGCCTGGGCCGGGGCCCAAGGCCTTGCGCCTTCGGCCACCCCTCGGCCCTTGAGGCAAGAAACAAAGAGAAATCTCCCATGCTTGCACAGGCTTTTTCTAGGCAAAATTGCAAAAGTGCGATTGGCCCGTCAATCAACTCAGCTTCAACCTATTACACCACAGTACAAAATAAAACTAGAAAAATGCACATCGTGAGAAAAATCTCACCATGTTGCCCCAGAGCAGTACAAAGCTTTAACATTTGGAAAGCTGTTCAGAGAGATTACTGTTCAGAGACAATCTGTTGCGTGAGCTCTATCGGATAACTGGGAGTTTCAGTTGGTACTTAAATATTATGGAGATCTGATTCTGCTTATCAAAGAAAAGCCCTAGGTCAGCCACAGATTATGACACTGCTTTTTTGAGTGGTGTAAACATGTTACAAGCAGCTGCTTGGCTACAATTAAGGGTGAGTCACATCAGTCTCACCTGCCCACAAGACGGCCCAGGGCACACTCCAGTATAGTTTTATTTGTCATTAAAAAAAACTTGATGACCACCTCAAATAAAACTGTTTGTTTACATATTTTAGCTTAAGGTTGCAGAACACCTTTTCGTCAAGATTTGCAAACAATCATGCTCTTTTTTTCCCTTAGTGGAATCGAGCTTATTTTTGAATTTAATAATGCAGCTCGAAGTGGATTAGCACTTTCTTGTCATTATTTTGTCACATCTGTTTAATCAGAATAACCTTGTGCTATTTTTAGTGCTCTTTGTGGGACAGAACAGATGTTTAAACAAGTTATTGTTTTTAATCAGCATGAAGACTGACTGGGACACTCATGTATATATGCTTAGTATTTGTTATGTCCCTCAGTAATTTTGTTTTTCTCTTAGCACTTATGTGGAAATTGGAAGTAATAATATCACTGTGGTATGGGTGAGTAGGTAGCACAGAGGAAGTTAAAACAGTAGGATGGACTCTGCATTACTTATCATATTACTTTCAGTATTAGAAGATACCTGGATATCGCCAGATGAATCAATAAAAAATATTTTAATGTTAGCATAATTGCATGTCTCTTATACAGGGATTCTATGGTGTACTGCAATACCTGTGTGCACATTTAATTGAATATGCTAATGACAGCTTCAGAGAAGAAAACATCTTTAGATAGTGAGAGGATACTAAGATTTGTGACTTCTGCCCATCTCAAGGTTTTATTGAAAAATAAATGCCTTAGACATTTTTGAAATTTCACCAGTGTTGGGTGGCTGATTATCTGATTCTAATTCAGGTCCACATGAAATTCTTTGGAGGACTTTTATGTGTATATAGATAAATGAGTTTTGAATGTAAGCAACAAAATTAATAATGAAAGCCAAGGTTCTTTTACTTTTTTTGGTACTGTCTACATAACTTCACTGCCTTCCTCTTGTTTTTTAAAATAATGCAGAAGATACGTTGTTCATGCACAAATGTTGCTACTTTTTTGCTTACGTGGACAGTTTCAGGCCAATTTTTTCTAGGCATCAGGGTCTAAAGCAAATCTTCTGGTGATCATGTTACCTCTTGTAGTCAGAAATCTAGTTTCTGTACACTTCACATAATATTTTTACGTTTTGGGACTAATTTGTGATTATCCCTTCGCAAGTCACATTCATGTGAAATGAGTCTCTTGATAGCTTGGCTGATGATGTTCAGCTTTTGATGCATTCATATTATCCTTTACAGCTGTAGTAGCTCTCTTCCTATGTAATGAATAATTGCAGTAATTTTTATTACTTCTAGATTGGGAAATTCTTTCTTTCTTGCTCTTTTTTTTTTTGTAGCAGTTGATGTATCTGTTGTAGAGTGCCCGTGAAGTTAAGCTATCAAACCCAATGAGATTTGAAGTTCATTCAGTTTAAGGCCAAATTTGAGGCTTCTTTTTACAGAAATATCTTGCCTGGCCTTACCAAAAGTTACACTGAGGATTTTAACATTGTCTATCCTGCTTTGTTATTCTGAGTCCCTCATGTGCCTCAGCAAAAACGCCTTTGCTCTGATGCTGCTTCCTTCATATTTGACAGCTGCAACAGGTAGTCCTACACATTCCAGATACTCTTTCCTTTCCTTTTTTTTTCTTTTTCTTTTTTTTTGGCCAGGTTTAGGAAAGGAATAGATAAGAAACACTAACACTTTTCTAATGTTTCAC
>VYZQ01006646.1:32269-54262 GCA_013400655.1 Mystacornis crossleyi | reverse complement strand
AAATTCCAGCTCAGAAGTATTCTGTGATGAATCATGAGAACAATAGTTTAGTGCTATTGCTTCCAGTTCCCTTCTAATGGCCGGTTTTCACATGTGGACCACCAGGACTAGGATCAAAGTTGCCTTCTTTTGGGAGTATTTTCATTATTGGCAAGGCATTTGCGAGCACCACATCCACAAACTGAATCAAGGGGAGAAGTGGGAAGTAGAATAAATTGCTATATGGGGAAAAGCAGATTGAGTGCTCCTGACATGCTAAAGGAATAAAAATCAGCTCTCTGGAAATGTTTGATATATCTGTGAGAAATCCCTGTCTTGGGATGGACTCTGTAGGAGAGGGAATTAAATATCATATCCAAAAAAACAAATCAAAACCCCACTATAATGCATTTATTCCTTGAATCTTGTTCTGACAGTCAGTTTCTTGATTTGCAGGAACCCGAGTCGTGATAATTAATTTCTTGACGTTGGCAATGACACCTAAATCTCCTTCCTTCTTACCTAGCTCAGCTATTGAAAGGAGACCCTGGAGGACAACAAAGTCACAGCAACCCAAACAAGAGCTCTGACAAGCATCATCTGGAGCACTTCTGAATGGTGACTTTGCAGGCCTGTGGTTCTGGGTAGTGCAAAATATTTTTTTGTAAAAGGATCCTTGGTAAGAAAAAGACATTGCTTTGGAAAAACAAACAAAAAACCAAATGCCCAGAACCAAACTTCCATAAAATCAGTTAAGGCAGCACATTTAAAATCAACCATAATAAAAAGTACTGTTAATGTCTGCCTTCAACTCTAAGGGCCTCACTACATCCTCTCAGTTCAGAAGGTAAGAAACATGACTGACTTCTCCATCTCACTTGATGGTCACTAAGTGACCCCATGAACCAGGCAAGGTCTCTGACTGTTCTGACTGGTTTTGTAGCTCACAGGACTGGTTTTCTTGGCCATACAGTCTACGATGTCAATTCAAACCCAGAATTTCTTTACTCATTTAGCAAGGAGAGAGGGAAACATTTGCCCACCTGCTGAGAGCACAGGGAGGTTTCTACACCACACAGCCACTACCCCGCCAGCTTTCCCTGCAGAGAACACTCAAACACTGTATGCTGCAGCTTTATTGGGAAGATAATGAGCAGAGACAGCAGCATCAGAGCCGGTGGTTGAGAACCTTGGAGCGGCACACACCAGGGGAGCGGCTTTGCCCAGGAGCCCCTTCCCAGCCTGGGATCTCTGTGCTGGCACCTGGGAGAGGCTCAGCCCCATCACTGATCCCCAGGGGACTCTGGGCACCTGGACCCCTCTTCTTGAAATGAGGGGACACCTCAGAAACCTCTGCCACACGAAGAACTCACTCACGTGAGGAACTGAAAAGCTGAAAGCACTTTCCTTCTGCTGGACCAGCTGCTTCCAAATGAGAAGCTGATGATTTGGAGACAAAAAGTACCCCTGGCATATCCTATAGTGAATTACACATACTTTTTTCCTATATAACAGTAGACTGAACCTGTGCAAGATCTGTAAATAAGGTATTTTTGCTGAGCTGCTCTCTTGTCACTTGAAATCACGTGAAATTTAGGGTTTTATCACAATATTGCTGTTTTTTGACAACAGACCCACAATTATTATTTACATTTGGGGTATTTCACTCCTTTTGGTATGTGAAGTTTATTACAATTTTTTATTACTTTTACAAAATGTCTTGCATTATGAAGAACAATTCTTATGTATTTCATGCCATTGAGTTAACCATGAAAAACATTTACATATGTCTGGCAAGAAAGTTTTGTGAAGAGATTCCAGTTAAGTCCTAGTTAAAAGAACTTCATGTGTAATAAAGTCCTCCAAAATATTAAAAATCATATTTAAAGCATTCTCATAAAATGTGTATTGAGAAAAGACAAGTTAATTCTCTAAGGCTCCATTATTGAAGCAAAAATTAATATTTGTACTGTTTCTAAATTGGAATAAAATTGCAAGGATGCAAACACTATCCTATATCATAATCTATAAACCAGTCACAAATGTTAAATCAACTGTAAAAATGATTTAAAATCTACATGACTAATTTTATTAAACTGATTTAAAATCAAATTTGTGCTACCTTCATTTATTAACTGTATTTCAGACAACACTGTGTTTATAATGGATTTGCATGAATATAGATATATATGGAGAAGAAACTGTCTGTTAAAAGGGACAAGACCTTTCCTCCTCTGTGCATGTTTTCTTAGCACATGTTTGTGGTAAACAGAAATATACAAATTAAAGATGCAGAGGCCTTGTTAGGTTCTGCAGTCAATTCACTGCAATTTTATGGTTGTTCTTTTCAGTTTGCTTATTCATAACAATGATTTTCGTTCTTTGTTCCAAGCTTAGAAAGCACTTCACAAATATTAATTAATATCTGTAAAACTGTAGCCATTTCTAGTATCATTCTGGCTTTTTGCAGATGGGAGAATTGTGGGCATTTAGCTCTAGCACAGATTCAACTAAATCAACAAAGCTATTTCTGGTTTATTTTGGTGAAGCCAATTAGAATCAGCAGCTGAACTGGAGACAGACAAGAAAGGGTTATATGAAAATTTTAGGGAGCTCACAAGCTGTTGCTGGCTTTCCAATTATTATTTCAATGGGAGTTAATCCCATTGCATGCCCCTCTTTGGGCACCCAGCCCGGGGAACAGGCAGGGTGCTGATGTTGTCCATGATCAGCCCAGGGATCCATGGGTTTGGTGAGCCCCTGGCAGGACAGGGAGCCTGATGTTGGGCACACACACGGTGCCAGGGGTCCTGGGTCTGCCTGTCTTCCAGCAGCTGCTGCTGTCTCAGCTGGTCGGTCATCAGGAGGTGACACTGCTCCCTGCGTGGTGCTGGTGGCAGGGACTCTGCTGCTGCCATCCTGCAGCACCAAAATCAGTGCAAGTTTTCTGAGTGTTTATTACAGAGAGAGGTGCAAAGTCTTCTTACTCTTCCTTCCAAACATCACAAATTATGATTCCCTGGGAACAGGGAAAATCAAAACACCAAACTCTGTGCAGGGCAAGCAGGGAGTGTTGGGCACTGGCAGGCAGGAGTGGCCGTTCTGTGCCCCCTCTTAGGGGATTTGGCTCCAGCCTCTGTAGGGACCCCACCAGCCCCAGCTGGCCCCAGGCAGGTGCTGAGGAGTCCCCCAAGGGGAGCAGTTCAGTTGGGTGTTGGTTGAGGTTCAGGAGTGTGTCCCTAAGCTGGATCCTAAGCATCAGGGCAAACCTTTCCCCTTTGCTCTGCCCTTTCCATCCTCCATGAATGGCCTCTGCTGTGAACTCTCACACGAGGGTTCACTCAAGCTCGACACCCGGGCGTGAACCACCTTCAGCAAAACAAATTTTCTAGAGCTTTGGCTGAATAAACCTATTCAAGGGAAATTATGCTGGACCTGTCTGTGCCCTACAGGAGGACAAAAAGCCCAGTGTCACATCTGACTTCTTAAATCTGCGGATTTCAGCAATCGTTTCTTTCAAGCGTTATCTCCTCACCAGCACGTACTGACCTTAGACATAAGGAACAATCAGCAGGATTCATGCAGATAAATATTCTAATGCACTTTATCTTAGAGAAGCTGCAAACATGTTTGCAAGACAGACACAGTTACTGCTCCTTCAAGACTCCATATGACCTTTAACATCATTTTCCACAAAAGTTAATTTCTGTGATTAATGCAATATACTAAAACCCATAAATCTGATCATTTGAAGGATTCAAATTAGGAATTATTGACAGCTGATAGAACAGAAGTGCAGAGATGAGGCAGATTTTCTCATCTGTCCATCTAAATGTTGGAATATGTATTGATTAAAATATGACATGGTATAGAACCCACCATAAATCTAAAATCTATTAGATTAACAGAGGCATTCAATTAACATAAAATGACAGCCTAAGAAAAAAGCCATGAATGGGGGCCTATCTCCATTTGTAATATTTTAACCCACCTATCTGGGCAAGTTTTGAGGTAAACAGAGATGTGTGCCTGGTTTCACCTTGGCTCAGTACTTGCAGGTATAACCTGAACCCTCAGGAGAATGTAAGCCCAGTGCACTGGGGTTGTATTTTGGCTTCCCAGTTGAAAATACTTATATTCAAGCTGAGCATAAAGTAAAAAACTGTACTATTAAAATAAAGCCTCCATTTTCAAAAGTTACCAAAAAGGTCTTTGATATGCATGAATCTCCTGGACCTAGAAAGTCCCTTCTATTTGAAGTTACTTCAATTATTCCTTCCATCAAAAAGCTGAAATACCCTTAAATGCAACAAGAGCATTAACAGAGGAATGTACTTTCCGGGTAGGAACCATGAAAACAACACACACATATAAAGCAGAAGAGTCCTTTTGTGAGCAGTGACCCCAAGTAACTCTCAGCCCTTACACGTGTTCCTCAGCAAAGTCCAGCTGCAGAAACATCTGCACTCTACAAGTGCAAATTTTATCCCACTGGGTCCATAAAAATCTTGTAAGGAAGTACAAAATTTCCTACCACCTAGACCAAAGTAGGCTGCTGAAAGCACCCAGAAGAGATATCTTGAACGACATAAATACATAATTTTGAGCTTTCTATTCCCTACTTAAAGTAAGGAAGCCAGTGGAGTAGCATGGGGAAGCCAATGCCATATGAATGTTCTGATGTTATAGACACAGAGGAGGCTCAACGAGCCTCACACTTGCCTGGCACTGTTGCCAAATGGATCTCATTTGCACAAGCTCCGAATGGCACAAAAGCCAATCTCAGTGAGAAGAGGCACCTTTTTTGTCACGCGCAATTGGTCAGGACTGGGAGGCCTTGCACTGGATAGGCATGGAAATGTGAGGGGAGCACTGGGGTTTGGATCAGAATATCACAGGAGGGTCAGGTTTGCTTCTCACAAGCACTGCTCGTTTGTGGTATTTTATTTCAGCTGGACTTAGAACTGCTCACACTTCAATCAAGCTCTCAGACTTTCTGTAAGTCTGGGAAACCCTGCCCACACTGCCAAATATTACCTAAATGCCCAGTTTTCATGCCCTGGCTCGGAGCACTTGTATGTGCAGGAAGGCAAATTCCTCTTCCTGTGCAGGCTCAAGGATTCCCTGGAGCTGCTGAGGGCCTTGAATGACTCCCAGTGCCCCTGTCCCCGACTGCTCCCTCCGGCAGCAGCATTCCCGACTCAGCTGCTGTTCAGCTGCCTGGGCCCGTCTGCTCTTTCCTCCTTCTGGCCAACTCATCCTACCCCAGCCACCTTTTGCCAGCCTTATTCTTCCCAGTGATCAATAATTACCTTTCTCTGCTCCACTGATGGCTTCTGGAAGGGGCTGCCTTATGTCACTGTAGCAATTGAAACCATAATCTGAGCTCTAATGAGTATTTGTCCAGGGTTCACCACGGCAAATGGGAAAGTGTTAACCCAAAATCCCAGCAGAAGTTGACAGGGAAAGGTTGGCTGGCTGGAGCTATACACAAGTGGTGAATTCTCACAAGAACAAAATTACTATGTATTATTAGTCTGCATATTATGTTCACATTTTAAAAGATACTAATTTTCTCTCCTTTTCTCCAAAGTACCACTGTTTAGGACTATAGATTCATAATTGCTCAGGAAAGCCATTGTCTGTGTTCTCTTAATATGTCCATTATATTTAATCTATCCTCAAGCCTCTATTCAAATGCAATTTGTTAATATTTTTATTATAAAATTTTCTCTTTTCTGTGAAGCTAACTTTTATATTACATTTTCCCCTGAAAGAGAAACTCAAGCTCTCAACAAAGAATGTTGCAAACCAGCACTATGTGAAACCAGCGAGCTCAAAACATATTAAAAAAAAAAGAATGAGGATTTGTTACATATTCAAATTACTTATATTGTTTACTTGTAATAATTATCAATATTGGATTGAAAATTTGCTGTTATGAACTGAAAAAGCAGTTTTTTGTTCTAAAAAACGTGGGATTTCAACAATTCTTTCAACAGCAATCCCAATTTTTTCCACACTCAGCAGCTCAACCTAACTGGTTTTCTCCACCACAATCAGCAGAGGAAAAAAGGGTTGTTTAATGGACTGGGATTTCAGATGAAAAAACAAGGTTGTTGAAAATTCTCTAATCAATTCTACTGAATGAAATCAAGAGGAAAGAGTGAAAAAGCCTTCCTTGGAGCAGGTCAGTGTGAGCAGCGAGCTACAGCTGTGCTGGGAGAGCTCCTGGTGCAGTGAGATTGCCAGCCTTGCCCAGACACAGCTGGTCCAGCCTCTACAGACAAGATCTGCTGAAGTGCTCAGACTTCTGCATATTTTCATAAATCAAACTAAACCCATCCAGTCTCTTTCTTTTTTTCTACATTCTCTTCTACTTTTATGCTTAAAGGAGGCCAAGAACCAAGTTTATAATTAGTAAAAATAGAATTTAACTGTGGCTTCACCCCCAGAAAACACCCAATATTTAGTCCTGTTGAAGGTACAAAGTTGTATTGTGATGAGTCAACTAAGCAAAGTAACTGCAGCAAACTGAATAAACAAGTAAGCAAAAATGTCTCAGAAACAAATCATTTACTAAAAATACACCACCCCTTTGGACTGAATGTCTTCTGTGCAAGCACAATGGACAGCAGGCTGAAACAAAAGTGAACGTGATCTGTTCACAGGGATCTTGGCAGCAGAGTCGTGCTGGGGTCACACTGACCCTCCGTGCATAGCCAGCTGAAAACTCAGGAGAGCTTTCTCCTTTGGAGAGAGACCACAGGAGAGGCACAGACCAAAGCTGAGATCCTAACAGATTTGCTGCAATGCCTACTAACAGCCTGGGATGCTCTCGGCTCTTGTGCCTCCTCCACGGGGATGAGCCCCTGGCAGGAGCAGATCCCAGCAACCCCAGAGCCCTCCATCCAACCCTGCACCCCAAGGACAAATGCACAAAATTCTCACACTGTACAGACATCAGAGGTAAAGGAATGTACACATCCAGTATAAAATCCCACTTTATGCTGCGTGGAACTGGATCATTGCTTCTCACCTCGAAGGATCTGTCAAGAGTTGCAGGAGGAAAAAAATAAATGGGGAAATCACCATGATATATGGTATTCTCATAGCTCTGAAAGTATTATTTGTAGCTTTGAATGTAGCACCCCTTCAGTGTTAGGGGATGGTTAAAATATTACAGGACTTTCACAGCAAAGGTGGCAGGAGTCCATTCCTTCGCCCTATGAAGTGAAGAAATACCAGTGACAAAGTTATTGTGCAGCACTGACACTCTGTGGCTCTGAGATACCGTGAAGAATAACATTAATCTGGAGCACCATCTTGCACATCACTGATTCACCTGAGTCTTAAACACAGAACCTGGTAGAAGCCAGAGATACAGCAGGAGCAAGATGCTCTTTTCCTCCTGCTGCCTACAAGGAAATAGCTCTGCCATCCCCATCTACAGCAGAGCTTGGTGTGGACGCTGCCCACACGGGCTGCAGCAGCTCAGGTTTCACTGCTTCACACCTCACAAGGGAGCACATACACAAATAACACATACTGGGGAAGGAAAACTTGGTGTAGGAAGAATGTAGCTTTGGCTCATATCTTTAACAAGAAAAGAGAGTTGAGCAAGAAGCACAGACATAACTCTTCAGACCAGCAGTGCTGCAGAAGGCCCAGCTGCCTGGTGAGGTGGTCTTTGGGCACCCTAAACAGAGGGGCTCCTGCCACCCCTGGGTAGTGGCCACGGAACTCCAAGGGCTGAGTCCAAACAGATCTGGGAAAGGGAATCAAGGAACATCTGTGGGGTTGCAATTCTAAGAAGGATGGATTTTGTTCCTGGCACTGTATGACTGCTCTAGAAACACACAGCAGAATACCTTCAAGGTGGGAGGGCAAGCAAGGTGACCAGGGAGGGGAAAATAAATGAGTGAGCTGTAGCAGCAGGGACTGCAGAGCACCAGAAAGCATGCTCAGGGCAGAAAGGGGGATGCCAAGGAAAAGAGCTGCCTGTCTGAGGCAGCTCTGGGTTTACAAAGACCACCTGAAGCTGAGCTGGCAGGTGCACAGGGATGAGCTCAGCTCTTGACAGAAAGATGAGACATCATACTTTGTGTATAGTTCCAACTGCACTAACTTACATCAGTATTGAATTTAATTTGAATAATGTTAACAGTCTCTCAAACCCTTCAGAAGAGAAGTGGTTTAATGTCTGCAACATACACTAATGCTGGAAGAAAAATGACATGCTATTGTGTGTTCAGACATCCATAGTATTTGCTATTTGTTTGGAGTTTTATGGACTTGGGAAGACAGATGGAAATTTTTTTTGTTAGAGCAATGCAAATGATAGCAACATTACTGGATGCCTTGTAGGAAGTCTCAGTGTGATAGCAAAGCCTTGAGATGTGAAATGTAAATTGAAATTAAGCTTTTCCACTGAAGAAACACAAACTAGATTGAGTATGTCTTAGGAAAAAAAAATCAGCAACTTTCCCAGTTGACTGAGGGCACACTTCACTACATCACTATCTTCATGCATTGATCGCGTTCTTGACCCCACAGAGGGAACCCTGAGCAGCACATGTCCCACCACACCCGCCCAGGAGCTGCCATACTGTGAGGGCAAGAGGTGTTTGATTGGTTATTTAAGTGCAACGTGTGGACATTGTCAAGACAAAATTACCCTTCACCCAGCTCTTCCTAAATCACTTGAACAAAAATGCCGCCAGCCCTTAGATTTTGGGGTGCAGCTGCCCGGAGGAGATGGCTCCTCAGACTGGAGCCATGGGCAGCGGTCCTCTCCGTTCCCGAGTGATGCCCCAAGCGCCTCTCAGCCGCCTGTGGGGACACGTGGGCTCACCCACCCGGCTGCGGGGAGCGAGCTCCTGCCCGGACACGGCCCTGCAGCGACAGATGAGCGGCGCCCGCTTTGAACAGACCTCGGAGAAGGGGGAAAAAAAAAAAAATCCTGTTCCTTGTTCGTGAGTTGTGAGCTCCCTCTTGTGGCTCTCTCAAATTTTCCAGCTATTTACCAGCTCCCTGAAGCCCGCAGCGATGTCGAGCCGGACGGGCACCCGCTGAGCTGGCATGACTAATTCCCGGCGCAGCACCAGCACCAGTACCTTTCATCCCGGTACCTTGCTGCTTTACGTCTCAAGTTCTATTGAAACATTAAATATAATTAATGTACATTCTCTGTACGCAAGCCCACAGCAGCTCAAAGGAAAGGGTGCAGCTGAAGCATTCCCCTGTGCAGGAAAGCCCTTGTCCTGCCCTGCGGCACACCACGCAGGACCTGGGAAACATGGAATGTCCTCTGCCAGCTCTCTTGGCTGCTGAGGGGTCCCTGGTACCCCCTCACCTCCGGGATGCCCACAGGGGGCCACTCATCTGCTCTCCTTTAAAATTCAGGTCAGTGGTAGCATCACCGAGCACAACAGCCCTCCCTCATTCCTGGGCCGCCCCGGGCTGAGCCAGCAGCCTTGCAGGGATCTCATCCTTCCTTGAACCATCCCACCTCTGAGTTAGGGTCTTCTGGCTGATAAGGAAACATTTGCATTACACCACTGCCAGGTGTTTTCCCCAGTTATCCAATTTTCTTTCTGAAGTATCCAATTAGGCAATTTTTCAGGGAGAGGAAATGGAACTTTTGTAGATGGTTTCTCACCAGCCCCTTATAACCAGGGTGAGCCCTGCTGTGCCTGTTTGCTGCTACCACAGCCACAAAGTGACCGCTCAATCCACTTGCTGCAGGAATCCAGGTGCTTCAGCAGCTGCCCCAGTCCTGACCCTGGGACTTCCCCTGAGCAGCAGCTCAGCCCACTGGCAGCATCTTACAGCAAGTAGATATATTGCTTTTACATCTACTACAATAGCTAGAGAAGGGTTTCTAGGACAAAGAAAGATATTAAAAAAGCATGCCTGAAGGACAGGTGGCCCTATAATATTTCATTTTTACACAGGTGCATTCATTTACCTCTGTAAGAAGTCAAAAGGAAGGCTTTGCAGCAAAAGAAAAAAATCTTCACCAGGAACACAGGGACAGGATCTATCTGTAGTTCAAATCAAACTAACTCCTGTCACACCACTTCCATCTTGAGCAAAGTTTCACCAAGAAGAGAGGGAAACAGAACTATAATATCCATTAAACACCTTACGACACCTACTTCTAATAAAACTGATCAAAATGGAGAGTCTGGAAGTGATCAAACATCAAGGAATTAAATATATATAAACAGCTGTATACTGGATGTTTGGCAGGTTTGAACCCCAGTATCATGGAAAGGGTCCTCTCTTGAATGTACCCTTCTAGAAAATCTTTTGTATGAAGATCGGAGAGGAGTAAAATGCAGAAGAAGAGTAGAAATATGCTGCAAGATATGCTGCAGGAATTAGCTCTTGTTTGACAAGTGATCATGTTTCTTTTATAAAAAGTAAATCAAAAAAGTCTTCACACTACAATCTACAGCTGAGTTTCTTCAAGTGCTTGTTGGATGTCACTCCAAAAGCATATAAGCCAGACAAGCAAGCCTTACAAAACACAGATATGTAATTCTTCATTCAGACACAGAACTATTGCTAAATAAGAAAAGATGGATGAGTGGCTGCAAAGAATGTGTGTCTTTCAAAGGGGAAGCTACCAGGCTAAGCTGCTCAGTACATCTGAAATCACGGGAGCCATACAAAAGTCTGAGAGTAACTGCAGTTTCTATGAAAACCTCTGATATCCTACAACTAGAATATTATGTGCTCTTTTTTCCACATCCATCCTAACCACAAAGTGCACGTGACATGACTTTGCGTGCATCATATGAGTTAAGGGCACATTAGCATTCGGAGACCTCTGCCTTGTAATGAAAAGAAGGAATCAAAACATTCAAGTTACACAAGAAAGAAAACTTATAAAACTGCCATCTCATGAATGTAATTTATTTGTTTGGAAAGACAAAGGATGAAACATTCCCACAGACTCACAAAGTCTCCGCAACCACAGGGCAGGGAAGCACATGAATATGCCAGGCAAGAAGTTTTCAATCCCTGGTGCCTCAGCTAACAAAGGGGAGGGAAACTTCTCAACCAATTGTGTTCTTCCCACTCCGAACTTCAGGGACCTATGAGAAACCCAAAGATATATTCACAACATTTCCTCTAATAGACAGGGGACCTCAGATAGCCTTCAATCAGTTTTATCCACCAGCATGAAATACAATCACATTTTTCCATTTAATTTCATTACAGAAAAAAGAACATACAGTATTTATATATTTCTTGGGCTAACTGTTCCTGTGTTAAGGCTGAAGATACCCTCACTCAGTGTTTTATTTGCAAGCCCTTGAGAGGAGGAGATGTGAAGATTGTAAGCAATGCCACAGGCCTAAATATTCAGTAAAAGAGTGGCCCTTAGGCAGGTCATTGCATTGCCAAATACTACAAGTCATGTTTAGGAGTGGGATGACAGCTCTGTGGGACTCATATCTCACGGAAATGAAAAAATGGAGAATGAATTAATAGATACTAACTGCCACTGATGCCTAGGCATCACTACAGCCAAGTGATTTTATATCATTCTTCTCTTACCTACTACTGCCCTGCTCTAAATAAGGGTGCACCTCCACAAAGGGTCACAAATTATGTGCTTCTTCAAATGTGGATTTGAAAAGTCAGAGCTGAAGCAGAGCTGCCCAGACAGCTGGATGTGTGTGTACACAAGTTCTGAAGGTATAGAGTCTCACAAGGAATCTGAAGAAACAGCATGAGGAAAAGCTGGTCATTGATATGGAGATCAGTTTAACTTTTGGGGAAACACCTCACAGAAGTAGCTCCTAATTTTTCAGCCAGCCCAACTGAACTGTTTTCCATGCTAATAGAGAAACTGGTGGGACATGAGTGCTGAAAGGGGACAGCTCTGAGGTGTGTTGTACCTGTAGCATTCAGGAGTCTCCATCAGTAGATCACCGGATCACAGTTTTGGTGAAGTTGGAAAAGACTTCCAAGATCACCGAGTCCAACCCGTGACTGATCCCACCTTGTCAACCAGACCATGGCACCAAGTGCCACACGCAGTCCTTAAACGCTCCAGGGACGATGAGTCCACCTCCCTGGGCAGCCCACTCCAATGTCTAATCACCCTTTCCCTGAAGAAGTTCCTCCTAGTGTCCAGCCTAAATCTCCCCTGGACTATGTCCTATTGTCCTATCACTCACTGTTGGGAAAAGAGGCCAACCCCATCTGGCTACAACCTCCTTTCAGGTTTTAGAGACTGCTGAGATCCCCCCTGAGCCTCCTCATCTCCAGGCCAAACACCCCCAGCTCCCTCAGCTGCTCCTCATAGGATTTGTGCTCCAGACATTGTTGTCTGATATGCATGGAGGCAGAGATTGTTTGACATTCCTGGCTACCAAGAGCACACCTTGGGCGAGGACACGCTCTGTGTCCTCATGCCACCCACCCTGCCAGGGCTCATCCCCAAGCAAGTGCTCCGTGCTTTTTGGTAAAGATGGGATGGCATGGAGCTGGGCAGGGGGCACTGTGCTGACAGCAGAGAGGGGAACCAGCTTGGACTCAGGGAAAGGAGCAATTCAGAAAGTGCTGCCAAGCTGCTGTTACCCATACTTGGACACCCAAACTGGCACATGAACGTGTACTCACGTCTCTTGAGATGACATGATTGCAGGATAACCTATCTGAATACAGCATACAGATACCCTAAGAGCTTGAAAAAATACAAACAATCTAAAAATACTATTTTTCTATAGTATACTAAATATAAATACTAAAATTCTATTAAAAAAAACCCCAAATCTCTTTTGCCTCATCTTCTTTCAAAAACTCTGGTTACCAGAAACAGGCAAAATTAAGTTTAATGAAAAGTCACCTCACTAACAGGAGGCCCCACCATGGTGATGGCTATGACTGGGTCACTTCATGCCCAGGGTAGCAATAATTCCTTCTGGAAAACAATATTTTGCAAGGAGATTTTTCAAAAGAATAGGCTGCTTCAAAGCAGAAGGGACTCAAATGCTGCATCCATTAGGGATGAGTCATAGAGTGAGCAAAGAGCAAAGGCAGCAGGGAGGGATTCTTCTTTCAGTGAACTGGCAGGAATACATAGCCAAGATGTGGGTTACTCTCTTCTCAGCAGAGCAACGAGTTCAGACCAGGCCTCCTACATCCCGGATAAGTTTTCTAACTGCTCGACCAGCAGATAAAAGGGCTGTCATGTCCCTCTCTGCTTTTCTGACAGTCTGGCCCTGCACGGCTTTGGTGCTTTGCTTTTTTCCTTATTTCCCTTCCTCCTTAAAATCGCCTCATTTCACACAAAACACAGAATTTTCTATGTTACATACTACTAAGCAAACCAGAGAAAGAAATACTTTTTGGTTGAGATTGGGGTTTTTTTCTTTCCTTTTATTCTGCAAGACAGCCAAACCAGAAAGTCAATTGTTAGCACAGTCATAATAGGGACAGCAGTCTGCACTCAACATTGTGGGTTAGAGAGCAGAGTGGGCCAATACCACATCCCCAAATTCAATTCCCACTTCCAAATTTGGTGAAAGAAGAGAGCCGTAATGAGAGGGAACCCTGGATCCATAGAACTGTAAAAATTCTCTATCCTCTAAATTTGATCTCAGCTTCACGGCTCAGGTCCCAGTCGAGTGCATGCCCACATTTGCTACATGAACTTTTGCTCCCTCCCCAACTTGATTAAGAGCAAAGAAAGTAACAGATGGATCCATGCTGTTCCTTTGTAGCCGGGAGATTAATGTTTGCATTGCATCAGGCTGCTCGCAGCACACCAGGGAACGCCGCCGTTGTCCCTGCCCCTGGCACCTGCACCCGCTGCCTCCAATCCGTGCCCGAGGCAGACGGGCTATGTAAGGGAATGCAGGCACTGTGTTCTTTGGGCTTTAAATATCGCAAAGCTTCGGAAGCATGACACGGTGTGAAAAATGGCCGTGCCTCGAATAGCGAGCTTTGCTGCGCTTTGCCACTCACCGATGGCAGCTCACGCTCTGCTGTGCATCACTCTGCTAAAAGGCTGTCACCCAGCGTGTCCTAAAGAAGGGTGTCAGTAAACAAACGTGGGGGCTTTCTCCAGCATGCTGAACCCGTGGGTAATATCAACACGAAGCCAGGATGTGATCCAAATGTGCACCAGTAGAGCTAAAAGTCAGCTTCTGCCACTTGTAAAGAAAAAAGAAGGAGATTCAGCCCAACTCTGCTGTTGGCACAAGTACTCTCAAGCCACAGGCAGCTCACCCCCACATGCCACCCTCCCCAGGCAGCACACAGGAGCTGCGTCTTCATATTCCACGGCCAAGGTCCGACAAAGCAGAGGCACAATATCAGTGGTGATGAAAAGAGGTGGTTTTGTCTGTGCTATCAGGATTAGATGCTGTGGGTGCCAAGCTGCAGGAGCCTGCAAAGCCTCAGCCCCTGGCCCTCCTGGATCTGGGCTGAATAGGGCTTTGAGTAACTTACAGCTTCAAAACTCAGACAAAAAAATAAAAACAAACCCAAGCCCATGTTTACTCAGAAAGTTGTGTTATTCCCTGTAGCTTTCACTGATTTACCCAACAGTTTGAGCTTCCCATCCCCAGTGCAAAAGCCACTGTTTTCCCCTGGGCATTATGACAGGGGTTTTGCACCATGTCCTGGATCTCCAGCTGATTAAAGAAAAATGTACTCAGGGAAGCCTCATCCCAGCTGAGCCAGGCCAGTCACGATGGGCCGGGAGGCTGGACACTGCAGTGACACCAGGGAGGGCACTGGGTGGGCTCAGGGGGTGCAAGGCTTGAAGAGGAACTCACCGCAAACACTTATTTCATCTCTCTGTGAAAGAGGACAGGCTTTACATGATTTACTGAGAAATCTGTGAATTTTAATAACCGCTCCCATTTATCAGGACATCTATCATACTGTATCTTTTGCAGATGTTTAAAAACAGTGCTTTCAAATCAGTTTCACCACAGACTTCAAAAAAGCCTGAAACAAAATCGAAAACCAAAAACCAGACATATGCCTACTTGACCTAAGATACATAAACCTGTTGTTCAGTCCAGAGGAGGGATTACAGCATTACTTTTTAGTAAGTTGCTTTTCATATGGAAATTTCTTTTCACAGTAAAGCTCTGTATTTAATGGCATCAACATAAAAAACATCCCTATTTTTAGTTCCCTGATCGTGGACATATAGATTTTTATAGTGTCTGCAAGCATACATTAACGTTAATTTCCCCATTCTCCTTTGTACTTTGTTAATGTCACAATCTGCTGTAAAACCTTGCCAAGTTTCTTAACTGTCATGTTAATTCCGAGACCCAGTCTGCACTCTTTGACATTTCAGGACAGAACATGGCAGTAAAAATAGATTAAAACAGCTTATAAGTATTATAAAATCTAGAACTTTACAGATGGCGGAATTATATCTCCTGAATGGAAATTTTAGCAACTCAGAACACAATAATATTAGAATAGCCTATTGATTTCTAAGACAAATATTTTCAGAAGTAACGTAATGGTGTCTGAATAGTGGGCAAAGCCCACAAAAATGTAGGAAAGTTGAGTGGGTTTTTTCTTCCTTTTTTAAAGCATCACTGTGAATGTGCATATCATGTTGGTGCTAGTATTAAGTTTCAAAGCTTTTCTGTGCCATATAAATAAAGGACATAATAAGATCTTGATTTTATTCATGGTTAGTTCAAAGTTCACACAAATTATTTCACACAGGGGATTTGTCTGAGGGTTTTGGCATTATAGAAATGCATTAATGTACTTTAGATATTAAATGACAATGCCACATGGTAAGAAATTTGCACAAATGAACAGGAAATTAGACACTGTTTCTTTTTTTTTAACTGATTGCTAAAGAATGCGCTGTTTGAACATGGACTATCCATTTCAAAGGGAAGCTTTTGCTGATTTCAGGAAGTTTAAAATCAGCTAATCAGAAAGTAATAGAAAGTTAGAGTTAAATATTTTTTTAAAGGAAACTGTTTCTTTAAAAAAATCCTTTCCCCTTTTCTTTAAGGAGTACTTATTATTTCCATCATCCTTGTTGAGTTGTTGATGAATAGCTCACATCGTTTGCCAAGCTCCACCCTCTGTCTTTTTTCTAAACCCTTTACTCATTATTTGCTCAGTCTTTTTCCCACAGCCTAGACAGCCTGTCAAGGCAGCTTAAATAAAACACTGTATTAACATTAGGAAACGGCATTCAGTTCCCAATTGATCTCCTAATACTTTATGTTGAAATGATAATTGGTACAGTCTTCATTGAAAAAAAAGAGAGAAAAACTACTTTTCAGTCACCACAAGGTATTATCTTAGCTAATGTATTCACAACCAAACAGATACATTTTTAAAATCTCCCCATCTGCTGGAGACTGCAGTTCACAATTCTTTTCAGCTGACATAATCCAGATTGATTCGTTCAGCAGATAAAATTCAGGCCACTTCTGCCCTTTATAGGAGCAACATAATACCAGTCTTTATTCAGTAACAATGTAACATAATGGGATCGGAATGTGCAAAATGACTGTTCTTAAATTACTGTGACACACAAGGGTCCAACACAAGCTGTGGTTTAATGTAAAAAATCATTAGGCACAGATTACTAAAGTGGTCCTGCATTAACAAGGTCAAACCAAGACGGTTTATGATATTTTTCACGAAGGAAAAAAAAAATGTTTGCTAATATCTATCTAGATTATGAAAGAATTTTTAAGAGGGGAAAAATCTGCAGGTTTTTGAGTTTTTTTTCCCATGAAGAAAGCGCTGTTTATTCAATAATGAGTGCAACAGTTAAGGATTCTATAAAGACCTTTTCCGCAGAGCCAAGTTAATCTATTACACACTGAAGCGCACACACAAAAAATCTAAATATCAAAAGGTTGTCAAGAGAAACGAATATTTTTGTGCACTGCTATATCAAACAAATTTTGAAGGCTGTCGGATAATTATTAACCCATTATAGCACTTTTCTTTTGATGTAGCCAGACACCACTAGAAGGAATTTAGCAAGTTTCCACACCACTGCAGGGATTTTGCATCTTTGTAAATCATCAATACTTAACAATACATCTCTCATAAGCTCACTCATCAACCTGTCTGCACAAAAACAGCCAAAGTGAAGAGACATAGTAAGTTATGTCCTTAATAGACAGGTCCTTGTACTTTGAGATTCTGATGTCCATCTAAGATCATATAATATATGAATTTTTTTGTACAGCTATTTCTTCCTACTTGATACAATCAAAAATTTAATAAGTATTACTTAAGAAATGCACTATATCTCCCGCATTGAAATAAAGGAATAAATAAACGATTATTTCCCAACCTATCAATAACTCTGCTGGTGTTTTCCTCCTGCCTTTGATTTGGAGGCTTATGGTGAATGAAGCCCAGCATCTCAGACAGGAGCACGGTTTGCTCATGCAAGGCAGCCAATTTTGGCTCTCAATGGAAGTTAACTCAAAAGCATCATAGCTCAGCTCGTGGGAGGAAAGGTGGTATTTAAAAGAAAAGAATAAACCATTTCTACCCTGGTTTGCATCTGGGGCTCCAGATCATGGAACCCTACCATTCCTGCCCCTCATGGGAATGGAAGGGTTAAATTCCCCACATTCCACTTTCCCATTTTGACCTTGTAAACAGTGAAAGTAGATTTTTGCCCCTTACTGCTGTGCTAAACTGCTAGAGCTGGGCAACTGTTGAAATCAGAGGCTTCAATTTAAGCTATGGCTCATTTGTGCCGAGTGTATGAGCAACAGCTACGTTTTAAACACGTGTCCAAGGAAAGGGACACTCCCATTTGCATGACATCCTCATGTGCCCATTGCAGGCACCTACAGAAACAGCCTCCAGAAGCTCAGCTAGACGATGACACCTAGCAGGCTCCGAGGACTGCTGGGGAGGAATGGATGGGTTTAGAAATTCCGTGTGAACATGTCTGCATTCTCCATATAGGTGGGCAGTGGTCACACCCTGGCCTGCCAAGGACAGCTTTCCACTGGCACAGCACAGGTGTCCACAGTACTACAATAAAATCGAAAAGTGCTCTCATTAAACATTTTCATTTGAAGACTTCCCACGGTTTGCTTCATTTTCTAACAAAACCCTGAAATGTTTCCCAGTCAGCTCCATCCAAAGCAGTGTGAAAAGTGAATTTGTGAAAGCTCATAGCCAGACCATAAAAAAAGCTTGCGTCTTCTGAATAAAAAATGTATTTAAATGACACATGTTCTGCTAAGGTGAACTTCGTAATCACAAAAGATTTTAGTTTTAAAAAGTAATGAAAACTAACTGCACCCCTCCAACAATCTTGGAAACTCATTACAGTCAAATATTTACATATTCTAGTGAACTTAGGATGTCAATGTTGACTACACAAATCCAATAACTGAAACATATGGCCTTGAAACCTGCAATCAATATAAACCTTTTAGAGCCCAAGCTTCAAAAAGTTATATCAAATATATATTCGATGAGAAGAAGGTTAATTGACTAATTGATTACTCAGTTACAATTAAGTGCTCTTCAGATATCTTTGGGAAATACTGAGATATAATAGTGATAGATATTTATTTGTTTATCAGCTCCCTGATTTATAGCTATCATTTATTTTTTGTTTCCTAAGTCAATTTTTACATTTATGTATTTTAACAATATAGTCCCCAATGAGAATCAATATACATGTTTTTTTCACCATAGGGCTATCAAAAGTTAGCCTAGAAATCCATATCTACCAATTCAGCCAATTTCAATGTAGACTTCAGCCTGATAAATACCTTGCTAAAATATTCAGATTGTCTCCAGATGGCAGTTATGGAGAGGGAACATGAAATATTTGTAGCAATAAAGGTTAACCAATACTAACCATGCTGATAAACTCTGAACTTAACAACAGTTAAGAGAAAAGACGGCCCTCTGGGAGGGGGGGGGGAAAAAAAAAAGGCAAAGTGTGCTGTTTGCATGTTTTAACAAAGTACTATTTCTTATCAAAATACAAACACATTCATAAAAGTCCCACCCCTACAGCAACAGCCAAGAGGATCTTTGGGATCTCTGGGGCATTCTAAAGTTGACTAAACGATAAATCAGATAGAATCAGGCCTTCAGAGCTGTCTGCAGAGAAGAATACTGTTAACTCCTTAGTAGTGTTAACATTGTTTAAAATTGGTTTAGCAGTAGCACCCATGTTCTCTGTAAGGAGGAGAACATCGGTGTGTCACACCCTGGGCACACACATTATTTGCAGATACATACAAACACAAACAAGAGGCCCAGCATCGGGTGACTGATGAGCTAAATAAGGCTGGGTAACATTTATTAAAATACATAAATGCCTCTGAAGATGGTAAGATAAATTACAGAAGCCTCACTGCTAGAAGTGAAGGCTTTCAACTCTTTCCTGCATCCACCTCCAAGACATTAGGTTAGCTACCATGAAACACTGCTTAAATGGCCACAGACACAAAGCCTCCTATCTTTGAGGGTAGAACTGTGGATTTACTTCAAAACTTGATGGCGGTTCTAAACATGGGGTATCATGAAAAAAGGTACTATGTTGTTGAGGCAGTATTTCAACTATTTTTGATTGGTGCCTCAGATTACAGCATGCAGTGATAAGGAAAATAACTTCACATTCTCACTGAACAATAAATCTTATTTTTGTGACTGTCCTGTAATTACAGAGGTCCAGAAAGGGATGTGTTTCAGGGGAGATAAACTGAGTGAATCAGGAGGAAGACTGAAAAATTCACACTTTCCTTTTCTTAGTGTAAGTACCTGGTACACCTAACCCTCAATATGCTCAGAAACTTGCAGGAGTTATCCGTTCCAAGAAAGTGGGCTTGCAGTTAGATCAGCGCAAGCTTCAAGTAAGCCCACTGGATTCTCCCTTCCCTCTCCTCTGCCTAACAGCAGCAATACCTGACATGGGACAGGATGGGCCTGGGCCCCAGAGCTCTACAATCTCATAAACTCTGCTCCTCGGCCTTAAATTCACACTTCTGTACTGAAATTCATCACTAAAGGTTTTGTTCTTTTAATCTTCCACCCTACTGCAGTCCAAGTGAGGCAGAGTTAGATCCTCCAAGGCCTGTGATGATATTGTGGATTTTCATCGGTGTGGCTGAGAACAGAATGCGGCCTTACAAGGATATTATTTTTTATCATGAGCTTTCAAAACACAACATAGACACCAGGCATAAAACAAACCCTCTTTACACACTGCACTTCATAGCATGTCAGGGGTGATGTGCGCTTTATGTTGGGCCTCCTAACGAGATGACAGGCGCTGCTGCCCGGTGACAAAGCCACATGACAGCGAGGTGTCACAGACAGGGAGGGCAGATGTATCATCGCTCTGCCACTCGGAGGGGAGTGACATCCTTTGAATCCCAAGAGACAATGTCGAGGGCGAGCCAACCTTGGTGTGCGGGGTGTACGCTCAGTGGTATTGACAACAATTCCATGTACATCCATCGTGGGGGAACACTGAGGTCTGAAGACAGCAGACTTCAGATTTCATCTGTGACATAATGCCAACAGACGAAAGATTGCTATGAACAATAGACTTCAAAAAAGGAAGCCAATATTCTATATTTATGTTCAAGGCTTCAAATTTACAAAAAAAATCTGTGTTTTTTTTTTTTTTTAAATGTTCCATATTCACATCCTACACTATGGAGAGAATTATTCAGAAAGACACATCATTAAAAATCTTTACAAAGGAATTTATCATATAAAATAAGAACATTTTATATTAATTAGTCCTGATTTGAAAGGCCATAAATTAGCTTTCTTTTGAGTATGACCAAAGATAACATTATAAGCTAAGTCCTGGGGGACATCACAACACTAACATTATCTACCTCGTTTCTGAAGCAGGTCACATAGTTTCGTGGCTAATTTTACTTAAATGCCCTCCAATATTTTCCAGACTTCATGGAAGTTTATAGAACATTTTACAAAATCCGCACCAATTTAAAAAAAAAAATTCACAAAAAAAGCAGAGAGACAAACTCACTGTGTTTTACAGGTCGTGGCACGTTCATCACTGCACCGAAGTTATTCATAGTCACTGGTCTCACGTAAGTAGGTCATTGGACCTACTTGCCCTTTTCAGTGATCCTGAAATATGGTGGCATACTTGAAAAGCCATATAGAAATGTGGGGCTCTCCTGATAAATCATCCCAGGATCGGCTGCTGGCTCTTGCATTCAGATTCAGGGAAATGACAGCTGAGTCCTATTAGTAGAGGTGGGGAACAGGGAGCAGGGGTCGAGGGGGCAATTAGCTCCCGCTGTCCCTTGAAAGGGATTCTCCCTTTGCTGGCAGAATAAGGAAAGGTTGAGGTAGAGACAAACCCTTAAGCAAATGCCTGGAAATGGCAGCACCCTTTTGTGAGAGGAGTGTTTGAGCTGGTGAGAAAGATGAAGCAGGAGAGTGGGGGAGGTTGGGAGCTCACCCAGGAAGGCAGTTAAGACTGACTTTTTGCAAAGGTGAAGAAATTCCTGCTTCTCATTCCTCCAGTCCAAGTCAATCTGTGTAGAGGGAAGGAGGGAAAAAAAAAAAAAAAAAAAAAAGAAAAAAAAAGAGAGAGAGAAAGAAAGCAAATAAGAAGACTTCTTATGCTATACTGTTCCATTCCAGAAGTCACAGACCCTGCACTTACTCTGTCAACCAAGCCATCAGCAGGTAGGAAGGCTGCCTTGAGGCCATGTTCTCTTAACTTCAGTGCTCTTTCTCCAAACCACCATGGCAGAGAAACAGGTATCTGGGTATAACTGGCACCAGCTACCTGGGCAGCATTGATTTAGGGGCCAGGAGCATAGTTAATGTTAGCTGAAATCTCAGCCTCTGTGATCTCATCATACTCTGCTCTTAACTAGGTACAGCCCTCTCACCTCTGATGTAATCTCTTGCCCAATACCTAATAAAACAGAAGAGACTGGTTTAACTTTGTATGGGGGTGGAAAATAATGAAGGATTCTTTCTCCAGAAAAAAAATCTCGG
>VYZQ01006646.1:0-25710 GCA_013400655.1 Mystacornis crossleyi | reverse complement strand
TTTTTTTTTTTCCTCTCCCCAAAGATTTAAACACTATTTGAGCAATTTTTGTATGACTACAAGTTTCCTAGTGACAGGGAAGAAAGACAAACAGATTTTGGTGCATCTGCTGAAACATCCAGAAAACCTGAGTTTTCTATTGATGTTGTTTTTGCAGTCATGACAGTGGAAATGTTATGACCCAAATCTAACCATGGAGAGTTACATTAAAATTAATGGACTTCTTCATAGTAGCCATTCTTCGAACAGAAGCAGCATTCAAGGAGTTAGAGTTGGATTTACAACTAAAATATAAAGCTCAATATCGATGTTCAATTTCGGCAGGGTTAATTTTGAGAGCATGCTGGAAGTGTCAGTGAATCGCAGGCTCACTGCTGCTCTCGAGGAAGGCAATGGCAAAACTCCCAGCTGACTTCAATGAGAGGAGGAGCAGACCCTGAATGGAATAAAGGAGCGGAGGAAACAACTCCATACGGAAATGGCAAGTATTCAAAGATGAGTTCATATCAGCAGAAAATATACATGCGGCCTGACAAAAATACATGAGGGGTCAGAAAAGTGAGTGTCTGTCTTGGGAAATCCAAAATAGCAAAGCAGAAGATCTCAGAGGGAAGAGGGAGGATGGTCTGGGGGCAGCACAATGGCCTCAGCACATCAAGCAGGATTCCTGGGTTTATCAAGGGCTGGGATGCACAGGGAGAGGATGGCACGAGGCCACCTGCACCGCACACAACCAGCCAAACATCGGGGGCACCCAGCAGGAGATCCGCCACCAAGGCGGCTGCAAACACCAACCCGTGGAGCAGCTACCAAGGACGAGAAACATTAATAAATCAAAAAGTTGAAGCTGTAAAAACGCACTTCTTCAAGCGGCTAAAGTCTGAAAGACTACTTCAGATGGGATCACAGCCAGAATCTGGAAGGAAGAGGCAGAAGCAAGGGGACACTTTAGCAAATATCTGTGGAACATCTTTGGAAGCAGGGGAGGTAGCTGTGGATGGGAGGACTAATGTGACACCTATATATAACAGCAGCTCTAGGGAAGATCAAGGAAATTAAACACCAGTCAGCCTGATTTCAGCAATGGGAAAGATATTGGAAACACTAATCAGGGACAAAATAAGGAAAGTCATGATTTAATTAAAGATATTCAGCATGGATTCACAAAAGGGAGATCATACGTAAAAAACCTAATAGAATATTTTGGAAAAAATAACACCTCCTGGGAAAGAACATACAAACCCAAACTCAAAAAGAATCAAAGGAATCCATGAACATGATTTACGTGGGCTCTCTGAAAGGTAGAGCCACATGATCCCCTAACAGGCTACAACGCTGTGAGTTCTGACGAGAGGCTGAGCTAAATAATGCATCATGACCCGGACAGCGTGTGAGGGCACAGTGCTCTCCATGCTAACAGCAAGAGCAGAGTGTGCAAGGGGAGAGCTGGCCTGGCCCAAAGATCACTACAGAACCTGGGCTTGTTCAGATTCTGTTTCAATAGCATGCAAAAATGGGACGAAATTTATTCAGAATAGCAAATGGAGGAGAAGCTGGAGACAATTTGAATGAAGAGACAATATATATATAAAAAAATCCAGCCTGCCTTTTAGTGAGCAGGGAAAGTGATGGATATGACTCAATACAGAAAAAATGTCAAGTGACATAGTGGTAAGAACAAAAGGCAGGCACCACTCACTGCTTTCTTTAGTGGAGACAGAAGGGGCAGAAGCAGGGTGAATAATTAGAAATTAAACTCATAATCTTAAGCTTAGAACCCAATGTCAGCATAAAAAGAAGCAGAGCTATTTCTGGAATTTTCAAACTGACTAACTGTGCAAAATCATTCCTGTACTGTGTAACAGGACAACAAGGAAATATTTTCAGTACCATACCCTAACTTTGGCTACCTTTATCACTAGGCGTTTATTCACTATACAGAACATCTAAAAAGCCAAGTGACGAAATTATCCCAATAAGTCAGAATACAAACCAGCTCACTATTCCTTAGAAGCCCAGGTAGGGAATACACAACTGCTGAAGTAGCCTCAAGTTACAGCCCCATATAGTAACAAGCGGGCACGAGCTGAAGCTAAGGAAAAGCAGGCACTAATGGAATTTAAGTGGTATTTCTTTGCACAGAGATGATAGTCAATGTCACGCACAACCCAGGGCAGCATTAGCAACCTGTGGAAAAATATTACACCGTGACTCACTCAGAACAAAAGCCAAACAGTGCAATTATATTCCTGACTTTTCATCCTTCAGTACTTTAAAACTGTGAGAGCTGCTATTCAAGTGAAATATTATAAAATAAAGGCTCTTAATTTGTATCATGGGCCAGGCAAAAATGTAAGCCGGCTCAAATCTGCAAATTCTCATGCACATAGCATGTGAGAGCAGGTAACTGAGAGGTGCCAGAGGATGCACAAAGAGCCACCCCACAGTCGAGCAGCCGAGAAGCCCCACTGCCCGGCAGCCTCTGAAGTCTGCCCTTACACCCAGCTCGCTCCAGCTGCTTCAGTGGGTAGCTTTATTATTTCCCAAGCAAAAAATATATCCCAAAAAAAAGGGCCATAAGGGAATTATCTTGATGATGTTTCTGCCTTAAAAAACTCACCATGAAGTTACTAGAAATGGGAGGCCAGAAATTCTGTTGCTCCAACTACCACAGAAACAAATGGGATTTACATGCAACAATGCAGCCACAGTGCAAGTGACAGACTGGTATCTACAGCTGTCTGTAACTCCTAGGACAGCCCTTATTGCCTATCTCATAATGCATTTTTATTCTTGAATGTTTGCAGGGCTACACCTTCAGGGTAGAGCCTTAAAAACGGTGGTTTGTAGTGGAAGTCCCAAGAGACGCACAGCGACATTGTCACCCTCTGCAAGCACAGCTGATAAATACTGGAAATACACAGATCGCAAGACTGAGAGAGGGATCAATAGCAAGGGAAGGGAGGGTGAAGGAGGGCGACAGAAGTCAGTTCACCACACTCAAGCAGCAGGACAAGGGCTCTGTGTTACAGGTGCTGTGTCCTGGCTGTCCTGCATCTGCCCTTCCCTCCCTTGCTTCTCGGAAAGTCACATCTACTCCTAACGGGAGACGCACATCCTCTCCTTCCCATTCTGCACCTAAACACTACCAACATCCCACTTCATGCTGGGACACGACGGGGATTCAGAGGCTCCTGCAGGGAGGAGAGGGAAGGTGGGGGCCCCGCTGCCTGCCAGCACACTCCTTTATTGGTTACCCAAATAACAGGAGGGGGTGGTTTGGGCAACACACGACATCAGCAAATTTTGTTCAGAGTAAAGCAGACATCTCTGTGCACACTCCCACCACCCATCCAGAAAAAAGTTAGCAGGAAGTTACAGCTATGGAAACTCATACAAACAGCACTAAACTTTAATTCATAACCGAGCCAAGCGCAGAGCCCCTTAATTACAACCAGACCCGTGAATGTGAGGTGTCTAAAATGAAAACAAAGGGTTAAAATACCTGTCTGGATTTTTTCTTGAAAATCAGTCATTGAGAATCATCTGTCAGTAAGACAAAATTAATTACTACATTAATTACTAAAATTGAAAAAAAAAGCAACATGAATTTAAATATTACATAATATTACAAAAATGTTCATAAAATTCTACTGTTAATGATGAATGTTCACCTTTCTAATAATCAAACTAACCAAGATTATTATACCCAATTTGCAATAATCAAAAATAAGAGGAAAAAAAGGACTTTTTTCTTTTAATTACTTTATCTGACTTTAGAAGCTTTGGAAAAAGCCTCAAATTACAGTAACTTGCAAAATTCAGTCATATTTTTGAATACTGTTCGAGGGCTGGTGCTGAAGAAATTGCTGAAGTCTAAATGTTAGACATTTATGCTTAACAAAGCTAGTAAATAGAAGCCTTAACTACTCCATTCACTTGAAGGCAATTATTGCACTTCTCTTGCAAGTATTTTACTAATTTATGCATAGTTAGTCTTACTTAGGCATTAAATCAATTACTGGTAATATATTAAATATGTTTTTAAGTTTAACATGCAAATAGAGTTCTGCACTGGAGTTTTAAGGCCTTTTTTGGAGACATTTGTACGTGTTTACATTAAAAGGGCTTTAAAAATTTGGCAGCAAATAGATGCACAAGTTTCTTAGAGCAGAGACACAAACCTCCCGCACACCACAGGCCAGCACCCAGATGCTGCAGGATTGAAAGTCAAGAATCAGGAGAAACACCTTCCACCTCCAAAAAAAAGGTTAAAAAATATATATCCTAGCCAGCATATTATATGGAGTGCTGCCTCCAGCTGGGATAATTATTAAAATTAATAATGTTTTTAAAAGGCTCTCAACAGTCCTTGAGACATTCAGCCTGAACACCAAAAGCTAACAGGATGAGGAGGAGTAAGTTCACCAGAAGCTGGCTACATTCACCCCTGTGAGACACTGCTGGGTGCCTTGACTGAGAGGATGAGCAGCCTTTTTATTGTGGTTCCAAAGAAGGGGCCTTGGTATTGTGCAGTGCAGGTCCAGAAGATATATCTACCTCAGGAATAACTCACCAGAACCCTGGACATGCAGAGCTTCTACTGGTAGAGAAACGGTTATTAAAATAAAAAAATAATTTAAGAACTGCTGAATTTAGCAAAAAGCTTTGTTTAAAAAATAACCAAGTGTACAGAACCACTAAATACTCCCCTGCACCCAGAGAACATCTTCCAGCTGACTGGCAGACTGCTACTGGTAACTGCCCCTGGACAAAACCAGGTATCACCAAAGCCTGCAGCCTCACAGCTCAAAGAGCGAGGCACGGGCACGGCATCTGCAGGGACAAACAGACAGCAAGAAGATCTTCCTGAAGGTGCAACACCTCCGTGCTTCCTTCCATAAAACCTTCATGAAAAAACAAACAATAAAACCTTGAAAAACAACTGCTAAGGCTGGAGAGTCAAAAGAAGTCCTGTGTTAACAGGGCAGAAAGTTGGGGGTACTCACACAGCAGAGTGCTTTTGAGGAAGCTGCTTGTTCCCACCTGGACCGGCACCAAGAAAATCACTAGGTCCTTCTTGGACCCAGTCTCCTCAATCAAGAAAGCTAAGACTACAAATTCCTATTGAGAATTGGAAGGGAAAAGTGTCGTTTTGTTGAAGACTTGAAGGGGTGGGGGGGGGGAATAGTAAAGCAGCAGAAAATGGGGATAGGTTGGCAAACTGGAAAAATCAATTATTCTACTGAACAACAGTAGTTACAAATATAGCTGCGTCTACTCCCTCCTCCTCCTCCTCCATTGAGCAAATTGTTAAAAGAACCAACAGTCTGTTGAACGACAACCCCCGGTATGGTGTCATCATTTAAAAAGTGAACACAGGAAAGGTCTTGTTAAAAAGGAGGCACAAAGCTCCAGACACAGTTTTGGATTCGCCCTGGGTGAATCCCTGCATTCGTTTTGTTGAGTTTAAAGCAGCCATTCTGAACCGGGTGTTTGATCACATCAATGCAAATAAATGCTTGAAAAGCACCCAAAACAGCCCAGATCATGACGATAGTGTTTGGACTCGTTCCATCTAAAAGCAAATTCCCACAGTCACTTAGCCCCCCACGTAAGATCATCTTCACTTGGTTGTTTGGGGTTTTTTTTTTAAAGCATATAACAGCATTGTCTTTGGTCCAATTATTGCACTTTTAAATGCAAAATGAGGCTTCAAAACCAGCTGATAAATGCTTCTCTTCATGCAGGATGAATAAAAACCTGGTGGTGACACACCGGGTTGGCAGCATTGTAGAGCAAGGTCCTGCGGGTTTCTTTGGAAGAACTGCTCCCGCATTAGAGACAGACAAAGGAAAATAGTGGGAATTTTTCTTCTGTGCCACGTTGGTGGTTAGGGTAGTGTTGAATGAAATGGGAGGTGTCAGCCAGGCGAGGCTGTGGTGCAGAGGCTGAGGCTTGGCTCAGGCAGGATGGGTGCTGGGAGTGGGGACCCGACAGGCAGCAGCAGGGCTGGGCACCCACAGGCACCTGCAGATTCTCATTTCTTTAAAGACAAAGAGCCTCTTTACTGTTAAAGTAGAGATCTGGTAAAGGTAAGGGATGCAATACTGACAGATAACGAGTGTGTCCAACATAAACCAGACAAGTGAGGGGTGACACCAGGAGAAGACCATGGCCAACACACCATTACAACAGCTCCTGGTTTGGCCATCATACGCCAAGTTATGATTTTTTAACATTTCTAGCCCATGGCAGGTGGGTTTGCGAGTCTGTTAATAAAACAGGACCTCATGGCAGGCTTCAAAGACATCTTTCCATGTATATTCTCAGGCACTTACTACAAGGAATATACCCATGCCAAAATACTTTGTTTGCCAGGTTGATAAAATAAATAATGCTGGACACCGGTTTTGCTTTCTTTTCTTTGTCAGATGACTACATTAAAAAAACACGCTAAAAATCTCAGAATCTTAATGGCTGTTGAGCATTCGGCAGATGGTACCATCTAGACCCAGCTAATTCGAGGCCAAGCAGTCTAAATCCTGGTTGGAGACAAGAAATAAAATTTAATAGTGACAAAGAGGAGGGTGAAAACGATGAGAGAATTGAGGGGATCATCCATTCCTTTTGCTTGGAAAATAAAGGGCAGTTACTGTACTTAATGGCAAGAGATTTGACCAGTGTGCCAGCAAAAAAAACTGAACTTGATCCCCATCTATTCTGTAGAAGTGCCATTTCAGGAGTCATATGTGATTTACAAAGGGGCAAAGGGATCCAAGTCAGGTTTAATTCCTACCTGTGTTCTACAAGAATATCTTTGAAATAGCAAACCTTGGAAACTAAAGCAGTTTCCAAAATATTTACCCAAAGAAAATATGCCACAGCTGAACTGTGCATAAAAACTGTTATTTTCTGTTCATACTTTTAAGGCTATTTTTTAAATTCTTTCTAATGAGGAAAGCCACTTTTCAGGGAGGAAAGCACAGCAAAACTGAAAAAAAGAGAATGATTTCCAAGTACAAAGTGCAATGAAAGGCTGTATATGCTTTTCATGTAAACATACATTATGCCTTCCATATTGTTAAAACTTGCTCATCACTGAACTACTCTACATGTAACTAAATTACAAATGGCTCAATGCTAACAAAACATAGCAAATTAAGACAGAATCAGGTCAGACTTCTGTTTGAATTATCTAACTGAGTCTCTAACCTGGCACAGTATTTGGCCACAGTCAAAAATACATGAAATACACACAAGCATATTCATATACATACACATATATACGTCTAGGAGTGTGAAAAAATTCATTAGGAAAAAAAAAGACAAAATGTACAGGAGCCAAAGTCCATGTGCCAAAGGGATGAGGGGGAAAACAGGGCACATTTAGACCAAGACTCCTTAATTTTGGGTACAATCAGAACCTCCTCCCCTCCTCACCAAAAAAAAAAGCCCCACCCAAAAGACAGCAAAAAACCCCAAAACACATTGAGATGCAAGACAAAGCATTTGCATCTTTGGATACCTGATTTGATCCTGTCATTGGGAAGGTAGACACTAGCTCAGATACTCAGAGACTGTGTGAAATTATAGAAAGAATTCACAGTAAAAAATGCTAAAGGCAGTGATCAGACTAAAAGGTTCATTGCAAGGAGAAGGTAGTAATACTGCACATTAATGAAAGCCTGGACCTATCACCTGCTGTAATAATTATCATGCTAATATGGGGGGTTGCCTCGGTTTGTGGTTTTTGGCATTCCCTTTACTACCAGAAACTGCAAATTCAAACACTGTATGTGTAACATAAATGAAGAGATTCTCACCTTAATGCTGTGTAGAAGAAATAAATTATGTTTGGGTTTCTTTTTTTTTTTTTTCATTTTCACTTTTAAATTTCCTTTGACTGGGTGAACCTCAGGCTATGGAACTGCACGCAGGCATTGTAGCTACACAGATACTAGCATACAAATCTCTTCTGTACAGGAAACACATCAACACTAATCCATTTTCTGTACAAAATATAAAACTTCACATGTTCTGTTCAAGCTCATTACTGACTAGTATCTTAAGCTTGTCAAGTGCTCTAAAGGAGCTTTCCAAGAGAAGTTTGTAGTTAAGCATATGGTAAGCTCGTCCAGTCCATATGACTGGTTGAGCATCGACCACTACTGTTGATACAGTTTCCCTCAATATTATGACAGTATTTGTCAATGAAAATTAAATTGCTGTCAAACTTTTCCCACTAAACTTACAGCACAGCACTCGGAGAGAGCCAGCTTCATGACTCAAGCCAATAAGGCCTCTTCTAAACACTCCTCTTTTTTACCCATCTGTGGAAAATTCCCTGTGGATTTATTTCTGACTTTTGCAATAACCTATAAAGGCTTTCCAGAGCTTTATTTGGAAAAAATCTGTGAAGCCTAATTTAATGCATTTACTGTGTTTTCTTATAGTCTGTGAAAATCACACACAGCAATATCTGGACGATCTGCAAGGGCAGGTGCTTATAGACTGTAGAAAGGGTGACGACACTGTGCCAAACTTGAGGAACCACACATGGGTGCAACATGTCCTGCTCATGTGCACAAATATCTGCTTGAAGTTCATATTTTGAGGGTCAGGGAATAGTCACTTAATGAGAGAAGCCTGAAAAAACCTAGACCAAACAGGTTCAAAAAATAACAATCACAGTTTCATTATCTTTGAAATAATTCAAAGGAGTTGGTGAAATATTGCATGTTTTAAACAAACACGCTGCAGGTTTCTTCTTCACCTTTTAACATTGTTTTCGAATGCTGAAAACAGTCCCCACAAATAAAATACTTTATAACTTCTCTAAGCAATTATGTCAATGAAGACTGTTTCTTAATCAATTTTAAACTTTAAAAAAAAAAGTGGCATTATAGCTATTTCTATAGGGTTTTTTTAAATATCACATTTAAAAAAAGGTGTAATAGAGGACACCAACAGTGAATAAGCAGTCTAGGAAGAAAAAAATATTGACAGGTACACCAATAACAACATGGCATTAACTGCAGTAAGTACTGAAAACAGTAGCTGCTTTTAGTTGCTGTTTTACCATCTCCCTTCTACGTATGGATCCTGTAGTCTCAGCTACAGGAAAATACTGCTAAAATGGATTTATAGAATCATTCTGGAATTGTANGAAGGGGGTTGCATTTTCCATTTCAAGGGAGGCTCCTGCCTCCCTCAACAGACACCTGTCTTTCAAACCAAGACAACTTCTTTGCTACCATTCTCCTGACTACATTTCTCACTAACTGACACAGCTAGTGCCTCAGGACCAGCAGACCAACACTGTGTGATACCACCAACATTTAGAAACTGCCCCTGCTGCTGGTGTGCCTGTGGTGGGGAGCAAGTCTGAGTCTGGGCTGGGCAGACCTCACTGAGGACACCCCAAGGCGTGGCTCACACCTGGCACAGGTGATTTTCAGAGGCCAGGAAAAGCTAAGCCGCCGACCTCCCCTGGGAGGCTCCCTGCGTCTGCTGGAGGTGCCTGGGAGGGCCGGTCTGCAAGCTGCTGCCAGAGGGAACAGAGGCTCTCCAAGCCCAGCACCAGGTGGGGCAGCTGCAAGCCCAGGGACCAGCTCACCCTGGGACTATTGTCTGCAACTCTTATTGTGTTATTAAAACAGTCCTACTAAAACAGATGGGCACTCTTTCCATCCAAATACAGGAGACAGCAAATACCTTACGTCTCCATGTCCTTCCACAACCAGGTGCTTCAGTTTGATTTTTCTACTGGAACAGATCGACTACACATGAAAATTTTGATGTGGTAGAAAATCAGAAGTCAAGATGTTTTTCTCTTTTCTAATCTGGGGCTGCAGAAATACAAATCAGCAGCACTGAGGCTTTGCTCCTTTAGGGATCCTTTTGTAAGGGACAGGGGATAGTGCTCAAGGTCATTGGCTTTTGTGTTTTTGATGAAATTATTTGTCTGCTCTTAAATTCAATGGGCAATTTCAGTAGCAGCCACTTCCAAAAGCCTAAATTTGGCAGTTTGTAATACTTAGTCAGTCTGTTGGGAAGGCAGCAATGTCCCTAAAATACAGATATGGAATTAAAATATGGAGCAGAACAATGACTCTATTTGTCTCTTATATGGAGACACACACACAGAGATTACTCAGATGGAAAAAGGGATATAAGAAGAATCCCAGAAATGACAAGTGCACATTAAGCATCATCATGTTTTAGACTGAGATATTTCTTTGAGAAATTATTTGCAACTCAGAGCTGTACCTCCGCAGCACACACATGGCTTGGGTATGATGAGCAATTGGAGCAGAGATTAGCTGGAGACTCTAGCAGAGAAAAATGGGAGAAGGCTGATACATATCTATGTTCAAAGGTGATAATGTCACCCTGGCCCATCACAATTTCAGTAGGCTGATGGTGGAATTTAAGCCTCTCTCATATCGAGTACACAAAGAGGTACATCTTGGCAGTCAAACAAAAGCCAATGTGGGTGGCAAGGTAGCTGCAAATTTAAGCATGAATGCTCTGGATGTGGGGACTTGCACCTGATTACCAGATGCTTCAAGCAGATGGCCAGGGAGAGGAGAGAACAGGGCTCATGGTTGCTTTGATAGGGTTACAAAAAGCACCAAAACCAGGAAACAGAAAAAAAGAAAACTTCCCTGACTGCACAACATATCAGATCAACAGGGCCACCGAGACACAGCACACTCTGCACCAGATTTGGGAGGTGAGTCCCAGAATCAAGTTGGTGGGTCAATATCAGCAGCAAAACTCATTGAAATGGGGTTCAGCAGAGAGGGGCAAAATTATATCTATATAACCACTATGCAGAATAGTGAGCTGTTATTTAAATCCAGGATATTCTTGGGGTTTTCCACCTTGGAGGAGTGCCTCCATGGTGGCTTAGCACTGATGTATCATTTAGCACGTGTGGGAGTCAATATAGGCTCTTTCTCTGGGGCTGGTACTGATGCTTGTAGGAATGCTTCCCTACAACAGTCAGAAGTGCCAGAGCTTGTTAAAAGAAAAAAAAAAAAAAAGCAGTACAAGGAAAAATCAGAAAGCTCACTCTGTTCAGTGGCAAGGGTTTGAGAAACAGCGTTTGAGCTTCACACAACAAAGAGTACAAATTTGAGAATTTGACTCTACTTCACCCTGATGAGTAACCAGACTAATTTCAGCTGAGTAATCCCCCCCAACGACTTGAGCAGCATTTGTGTAATGGGGTGCCTGATCCTGCCTCAGGAGCATCTGATCTGGCACTGTCAAAACACAAGTCTGGTTGGAGCAGGGGACAGGGCACCCCCAGAGACAGGCACCAGCCTTCCTGCCCTGATGTCCCCAACGGCGCAGTGAGGGAGAGGGTTACAGTGCTGGTGTAAACCATGGGTAACCAGTGACCTGAAATCATTTAAAATCTGTGTTCATCACATTTCTCAGGAGGAGGTGGCTTCAACTGAGCATCTTGGCTAACCTCCCACTCCAGTGACTGCACCCGGCCAGCTCCACAGCCCTGTGTCCTTTTGGTTTAGTATTTTATTCTCCATAATTCCTTCCTGGTATTTCTGGGGAGCACACAGGATGGAAGTGAATGCTCTCTGAGGGCACCTCCATCCACCAAAATGGTTCTTCCACACCTGAGCGCTACAGAAACATATGACAAAGATAGAAACAGGTCACCAGCCACCCAAATAATGGCATCCAGCTGACACAACTCCCATGGACCATACAAGGCAGTGGGCTTGGGTCCTCATTCAGAAATACAGCTTCATATTTATGCTTCCAGCCTCCACAAACCTGCATCTACACCAGGATAACAAATGTTTGACTGGTTATTGCACTTTTAAAATACCTAACACGCTGCAGTGGAAGCACAGTGCTGTGGTTAGGAGTGATGTAAGGTGGTGGCACACTGCTGAGCCCAAAAGCCCCATCTTTCATCTTTCTGGTGGTGGCAAACCATGGCCAAGAGGTTTGGTGCCTCCAGGCAGGGATGTGCAGACTCTCTCTGAGAAGGCTCACAGTGGGAATTGCCACACCCCCTCGATAACAAATGTGCACAGAGAGAGGGTTTACTAAATTCCTTACCCCATCCCAGCCAGGGGGATGCTTTATTTGTCATCCAACAGAGAAGCAGGCCTCGTTCTGGGGGGCAGTGCCCTCTGCCTCCCCACGCTGCCCGCTGGTACTCAGGAGGAGGCAGAAGGGGTGGCACGGAGGGAAGAAAGGAGAATCTCACTCGCTGAGGCCTCTCCTCCTCAGCGTGTTAATCATTACAGCTCATCCGCTCAGCACCACTTTTTCCTTCTGCACAAATAATTAAGAAACACCTGTGTTCTTTTCATTCAATAACACAGGTTTCAGAGAAAGCCGCTCTTTTAAGCTTAGATTATTTTCTGTGACCATGATTCAGCTGACAAAATAACAATGACTCACTTTGCCAAGGACTGAGGAAGGGGGGGGAGGGAAGAGAGAGTCAACCCTATGTTAAAAATAAAAATATCAAATAAATGTATTGAAAATAAAAAAAGAAGCCACATTAACATTTGTCTCCTTCAAAATGGCCGGTGCCCCCATGCAACTTTGAAATCTGAATAAACTCCTGGAGGTGACTCTTTGCCAACATTCGTGCCTATGCCAGCTTTCTCACAAACGAACAGCTTGTATCTCCATGAAAACCAATGGATGGAACAAATTGTATTAAATTATGTAAAATGATACTAAAGAGCACAATCTACCAGTAAAAAAAAATATTTAAAAATTGGAAAATCTTGTTTTTATAAATTTGAGAAAATTGTAAAACATAATTGAGGGGGGAAATGTTACATTTTTATTACACTTAAAGGGATGTCTCATAGATTTAAGCAGAAAATGAGATTTATTCTCTCATAGGTCAGACACACATAATTCTTTGGTGCCGTTGACACCTGTGAGTTATTTAGCCTTCCTCATACTTTAGCATGTAGAGAAATCCCATCTCTATGAAGCTGAGCATAGCCCTGTGACAGTCTCAAATTGTCCCTCCCCATCACACTGTAGGAGCTGTCAGTGCACATTATGTATCCAAATTTCTTTCTACTTCTCAGAGACACTTTCTGGAGGGGGAGGGGGACACAAAAACCAGTAATTAGCACCAAATTTACTGTATCTTCGGAAAATTATTAAAGATATTTTCAGCACTTATTGGGGACTTTTATAATTTAAATATCCTTATAAGTCCATGCAAAGAACATTCCAGTAACTTTGCCTGAAATGGGTTTTAAATTGATGATTTCCAACCATGAGTCAGTTAATCATGAACAAAAAGATCTGACTATTTCTGTATCCAGGGTGGTGGAGAGGGTGAGGGTGTGAGAGCTTTTGGCTGGTTTGAGGCTTTAAACGACAATCTAGTGGCACAGAACAGGGTCAAAATTCAGGGCTTTGTTCTGACAGCCTGTAGCCCACAGGGAGCCGCCCGGTGCCCCAGCCTCGCCCCGGGCTGTGCCCACAGGTTGCAGGCAGATTTTAGAAAACAAGTTCATCCCTGTGATGGCAGCAGGACCTGCCCGTGGGCTCGTGGCTCCTGGCGGAGTCCTTCTGCTGCAGGCAGAGACAGAACATCCCCCGGGGCCAGGGGAGCTGGTCAGCGGGTCAGTGCCCTGGTGTGCAGGCCGGGCTCCCTCACCTGCCCAGATCCCACTGATGGGGCCAAAAAATGAAAAAGTCTCTGTCTTATCCTGTCCTCAGTCAAAGAGACAGGGCACCATTAATCCAGTTTTAAAGGAAAGAGGTTTGTCTGCATGTGCCTAATTTTTATTCCCCTCCTCGATCCCTTTTTCTCTTTTCTCCCCCTCTCTCCATTGCAAGGCCCTGAAATGCAGACTCATGATTCTTGGCTGCAACAGATAGTTAATTTATTCTGCAACTGCATTAACTCAGCGTACATCTAAACCTTCCGAACCTAACTCTGGAAGATTATACCACATGACTGAGGGTTAGCTTGAGCTCTCAGTTCTGCCACATCACTCTCCATTGGAGACCTTTGCAATCCTTAAAAAAAAAAAAAAAAAAAAATTAAAAAAAAATTAAAAAAAACCCCACACTTCTGCAGCCAGTAAAGCACATACAAGAACCGCTCAGCAGGACAAATGAGCATTGTAGCTTCCATAGTCACATACACCACAGGGAGCCTCAACTAATTTCCACTCTCAATAGAGCTTATACAGACCTGGAAGCTTAAAATTGTTCCCGTCTTTCCAATGAATAACACTGGGATCCTGTAAAAAGACACTCCTTTCCTGAAAGGCAAGAGGAATTTGAAGGCCTGGGGGCTGCAGTGCGAGAAGTTGCTCTGCCCCTCCCTACGCAGCTACAGGATGCTGGCAAAACCCGATAAACCACATGGGCTTTCCTGACCAACCACTGCCTGGGAGCCACCTCCACTGCCAGCCAAAGCGCCCGCCTGAGGCTGGTGAAACGTGGGAGCTGAGGCCAACACTGCCTTCTGGAAAAGGACAGTGTGGTTGCTATCTTTGCAAACAGGTAGAGCTTAAGAGCTGGCTCTGAAGGGTTAATGCTTGGACTTGACAAATCTCCCGTCTCCATGATCCAGTCACCACCACAGCCTACCCTCATGACTCACAACAGCTGGAGCTGCTAAACTGGCAGCGTCACAGTGTGGCACCAGGAAATCTAAGATAAAAAAACATGTACAATATACAAGGAATCCTAATAAATTCTGGAAACTGTAGACATGTAAATCTCCAAGCGCTAAAAAAGCATCCTGCTAGAGAAACTATTTTTAAAAAAGGCTATTAGGAGGTGTGAAAGCGAAGCTGTCTATTATGTTTCTAAAGAAAGGCACCAAATGCTTATTTTTCATCCCACTGAATTCTGAGTGCCCGTTTTTGACAGACAGTTAGCACAAGGTCACTGCCAGTCAGCGGGCTCCCGGCCAGCAGAGCCTCCCGGACATCAGAGGGACCAGACACTTGGGGAGAAAATTGAACTTGCTGCAGCAATGCTGGTTTAGATCATCTGAATGAAACCTGATCCCAGCTCCTGTCTTCTGGGTTTCTCTTCCGTACCTTTTCTTATGCAGCGGGATAATTTGATATATTTTTTTCATCATTAAAATCCAGAAAACCCTCTACTTATGTGTTTTGTTGTTTTTTTTTTAATGGGGTAAATTGAGGGAATAAAGTACAATAATAAAAAAATGGGGAAAATATTTCCTTCCCCTCTGCGCGACTCCCACCACAAACAATGCAAATCCCACAACGCATGTTTGTAGGGAAATCAGAGCACACTCAGGGCTAGAAGTGCAAATTCGTCTCATCTAAATGATTAAACTAGTAAAATTTATAAACAAAGAGCTTTTTATCCCACTGATTTCGGCATGGGTTAGTGCTTTTCTCCAAACAGTCTTCAAATCGTTTATGCTAACCAAAATACCCCTCCAAAAAGAGCCATGCAGTGACCAAATAAACAAGATTACTCCAAGGGGGATAAGGCAGCACACGAGGGGAATCCAAACTTTGCGGGGCTGTGCTGAGATCCTGACAAACCCAGCGAGCTCCATGGTCATGTTTTTATTTGTACAAAAGTTCTTATTTAAATTCGTGTCCAACCTGCAGCAAAAATGGTGCACCCAGAAATCCCTTCCTTCTGCTTTAATTCCTGTGTTTTCAGCCAGAAATGCCCTCAGATTTCTTTTTTTATTTTTATATTTTGCTATCCAAACACTTAGGTTTACGTATTTATTTAATAAAAAAAACCAAAACCCAAGAAACAAAACTAGAAGGAGCTTTGAGAAAGCAGTTATCAAAGGAGATAGAGGACTCTATGGTCAAATTTCATCTTTATCAGTTGTCCATAAACCCCTCATAATAAGAACCCAATAGTCCCCAATCCTCATGCTTTCCCCTTCCTGAAGGTATGGGCACACCTAGACCTTTACTAACTACCCAGTACACCCCTCCTGTAGGAGAAAATTTCCTGTCACATGTCAAAAGCTGCTCACAGGGTTCAGGAATCAGCCCCACAGTCTGTAGCAAAACTGCAGCAACAGCCTCAATTTGCTTTCACATTGGCTTCTCTTTTTTTTTTAAATATTAAAAACATATTTCATCATTACGATCTACATTTCCATTCACACATCTTTTTCATTATTTTTTATCAGCTAATCTAAAATGATACACCAAGTGCTACCTAAAGAGCCAGTTTAATATTAGTTCTTAGAAGGAAAAGATCTGACTGATTTTGCTCAGAACTCACTTCCATGAAGCCATCAGAGTCACACTGGTATAAAAGTGATGTAAATAAGAGCAGGATCAGCTTACAGGTGTTAGGCAACAGAGTAAAAGAGTACATTCATACAAATTCTTGCAGGTATAGCACTCTATATGTGTGTTGGAAGTGCTATTTAAGCACACCGCAGTTAAATGAAAAAATAAATGCCTTTAAAAAAAAAAAGAAGTCATTGCAAAACACCATGGGAGCAATTGCTTTCTCTCCCAAATGTTGCCTGAAAAATCCAGAGTACTTGGACTAATAAGGACCTTTTCCAAATTCAGTGCTTCTAAAAATATGTGGTCTATCATAAAAACACTTATACAGGTGATACAGCTTTTTCATCAGACTTTTATGCAAGAAATTGGGCTTGCATATTACACATTATTCAAAAAGAATAATTAAAGTCCTACATGGACACATATCTGCCTCAGGGCAGACCTTTTATGTTGTTTTGCATTCCATGTGTCACTCAAAAGAATTGCAACTGGGAAATGATGTTGAACTAAAATAAGACAAGAACACATTGACTAAAATTATACCCTGTCCAATTTGCTGACACCCCTTTAGACATCTTGCCATGATTGCTCTGGTGCAACCACTGTTCTGTGTATGGGTGATGTTTAAACTGAGCATAGTTGTACACTGAAATCAAATAAAGGATTTGAGGACTTTTTTTTCTTCTCCTTTTTGATACTGAAAAGTACATGGGATTTGAAAGCAGAAGAAAAAGGACATACTTTGAGCAGTGATCTGCTTTTGTTATCCTGTCTAAGAAAAGCATTGTTGGTTTTCTACAATTAATATATTTGTGTGAGAATAATCAGATTAGGAGCTTGAACTTTCAGCTCTCATGTGCCCAAAACTCCCACAGAAGTTAATGGGGGGTTTCAGCTCATGAGGATAACAGGGCTGAGCCTTTATTCTGCAAAACCAGATTTCCCCAAGGCCTGAAAGTTGAACACATTTGAGTCGCACATTCTTTGTCTGCTTTGCCGGGTTCCGCTGGCTGTGGCTGAGGCTGGAGGGATGCAAGGCAGCAGCACCTTCTGGGGATCCCCTCATCCCACCCCAGCCCCTGCCCTCCCAGCAGCCACTCAGAAAGTCAGGAGCACAGGATGAAAACCCTGGGATTTTTATGATACATTAGAGCCTTTTTTAAACCACTTAGAGCTAAATTTAACACATCCTCTGCATGCTACCCATCCCACCTTTCCTTCCCACCTCTAGCCTTCTCTTCTGCTGTTTTGTTTTCTCTTTCATTTCACTCACTTCCTTAATTAAGTTGATAATGTAATTATGTCACAGCTGTAGCATCCTCCTCTTGCAGAGGTGGCTGGATTTCTGTAACTTCAGCCTGTTTGATGATTGAGTGATAGATACAGAGATAATTGTAACTTTTCAGAAATCTTATTTATAAGTTGTAAAAGGAAGGCACCAGCTACAGCACAAGGGGGCTAATGTTTGCTATCAAGTGGGTCTTGCTTGCTTTCCTTGGAAAGTCAGAGCTATGCAGTAGAAGGGAAGCAGCAGGGAATGAGGGTTTTTAACACAGAATTCTTAAGTGCTGGGAGAGGAAAAGCACTTCAGTTGGGGGAGGGAAAGAGACCTTCATCTTTCAGTAATTGTCAAGGCAGAGGAAAGAAAGCAGCCAGTTCAGTAAAATCTCAGCATCACAACCCTCTCCCCTCCCAAAAAATACAGAAAAGGTGTTGCACTGAGCTACTGTACATTCTCAAATGGAAAAATCTGATACTCTGAGCAAAGGGTTCAAGCTAATTTAACAGATAACCTGTAATCAATATATTTGCCTTCCTATTTTGCTAAAGAGTAAAATTTCCTGTGATGTACTTGATAGATGACTCTTAGTAATGAAAGAATACTATCCCTGACCTTTTATTACATATGGAAATATTAAAGTGTTTCACATCAACACATCATGGCATATTAATAGGAGACAATCTAGGGGAACAGTTAACCGAGAAGAGGAAAAAGCTTCATCAACTACTCCAGTTTCCAGAAGAGGATCAGAAGTACTTGCCCGTATGAACAAACAAAACATATCTACTGGGAAATGTAAACAGAGTCGGTGTGAATCATGAGACCCATCATGTTTTGGAGCAAATCTGCAAGCACATGCATATTCCAGAAATAAAAGCTATTAGCAGGAGGTCAAGGTTGCACACTGAAGCAAGTAAAGAGCTAAAACTTGGCCTATCTTCCTTTGACATTGGCCTACTTGCTTCTCCTCTTCATGCACTACCACTCTGCCATTCTTGATACTCCTCATTTTTCAGCATGCACTTAGGAGACTCTTACATGGAAAACAAAATTCTCCTTGCCCTGTCTACATGTGCAGCACAGCCTGCCTTCCCTTCCATGTGCTGGGGGATGGTTACTAATAATACTGCTCTCGAAGCATTACCATGCACACACCAAACTTTGATCTTCCAAGCTCTTTCTACACCAGCTTTAAGACTACAGTTCTTATAGATGTCTGTATATATTTCAGTTTAAAGGAGAGAAGTGGGGTGTCTTTCTCTGGCACATGTGATATTCTGCACAGATTTTGTAACACACAGCACTTGCACAAAATTTTGTGGAGCTGTTTACCGAGTGTGCTCTTCCAAGGAGGTGCTTCTGGTATTTAGTACCCAGTAGGGCCAGCATTAAAATAAGGCAGATTCTTCTGACCCGACAGGATACCTCTCTGCTGGTGCCAGGCCTCCATGGGATCAAAGACATCCACCTCAGATACACCTTCAGTCAGCCTTTCATCTGCCTCAGATTTCCCCATCAGCAGAAAATGCCCAGGTTTGCACAGCTGCAGGCCAGGTACAGCCATAACTCTTACCAGGATCTTTGACCATCTTGGGTCTGACATGTGGTCAAGCCACAAAACAGGCTCTGACATACACACACTGCTAACACAGCTGTCTCTCTCTGAAAAACGCGTTATGGAAGTGGTTATTCTGAAGTTTTCCAGTGCAGAAAAGAGATGCTCACGTGCTTTCTGAGAATTCTATGCAGTTTTCTATGGCTCTAGGGAAACAAACAGTGGGAACAGGATCACACCTGGTGTTGTTTTGACTTTAAAGTGTTTGGGAAGATGACTTCCAGCAGGCATCTGCAACCAGCTTGAGGTGCAGAGCTGCTAATGGGCACTTCATTACTTTTTAGACGCATCTACCTTTGTCCCTTTGTCTGTTCAGTAACCAAGAACCAAAGATGAGTGCATCAGCTCCACTGCATTTGGTGGACACTGTTTTTCATAATGGAACCACACTAAAGCCAGATGAATAAGCAATGTCCAGAAGACATTTTAAGAACTTTAAGCCCTGTTAGGATAATACTGTTGGGCAAACTTCACAGCTCTAGACAGCATGGACACGTCATTATCATCTCCATGTCACCACAGTTTTAAGGCTGTGTTTACCCTGCTTCACTTAGGTGTCTCTTTTCTTTGAAAAACAGAAATAGAGAAGGAAAGAGAAAACACCAAAAAAATCCCCCTATAATGCCCAAAGTGTGATAACCTGCTGTGATCAAAGATAACAGGCAGGCAAACCAAAAAGTGAGTGATGCAGTCTTCATGGGAAGACTGCATTACCAACTGCCTAAAGAATCTTCTTGCTATTATGAAATGGAAATTATTTGTAAAGAAGGATTAAAGGTCACATGCAGGCATTCACTGGGAATTATTGACATAGGTATGACATAGATGATAGTCAACCAAAAAGCAATTTTATAAACGTTGTTATTAAATAGTATGGTAATTACTTTAAGTACTGGAGGAATGTCAGGGTCATATGAGAGTTTTGTTGGTGTCATAGTTTTTTTATTTGACACTTAGGGGATCAATGACACTTAATATATTTATTCTGAAATGTGAGCTCTGTTGCCAGGCAAGAAGCTAATTCACATACCACATACTACCCCATACTTATACAGAAATAATTTCTGATTTTTATTTCATTCACTAAGTATCCAGCAATGCAAGCGTCAAAGCTCTCCACACATAAAAGTATGGAAGTAATTAGGGATTATGTGGTAAGTGTACAAACATAGTTTATATTACTGTGTATTAGAAAGGACTCCTTTTATATCTGCCTTTGTCAATTTGACAGAGCAAAGGGTTTTAATGTACTGTAATAAGAAATGTAAGAGGGGGCAAAGGACAGAGTGGCTGTGATGCCTGTTTGTAAACTGCCTGGCCCCGAGGTCCTCCCGCTCTCCTACTCATCCATGCTCCAAGCTTATTCTATGGTCATATACATTTTAACCCAGTTAATAGCAGGCTGCTGGGGGCAGAGGCTGGGGGACATCCCTTAAATGCATGTTGTCAGCTGCCTTCAGAGCTTATAGCAGCACTTCCACCAGGGCAGATGCTTGCCAAAGACAGCACGATACAGATGATCAGCAGCAAAACTTCCATGATAAAGTAAAATATTTTTGTAAGATGTTTTATCTTTGCCCTAGGCCGCAATTCCACTCAGGATCAGGTGACTGACTGAAACAAATAAATGTGAAAACTGCCTGTGAGGTGAACAGACAGGCAGGGTGACATCCCAGGCAAGCCCCTGGGCTGATATTTTACGAGCTGGAAATTTGTAACGGGGGTTCCCATGTGTTCCGTGGCTTTGTGGTGGATTTGTTCCACACCTGTTCCTCATCAGGAGCAGAGGGAGCCCGAGAGGGTGCACAGCCGAGCTTGGAACACCTCACCCAACCAAGCCACTACCCTGCTCCCTCCCTTTAATGAGAAACAGGTCTGGTACAAATGTTCCTGCAGCCTTCCCATGTCCTCCACAGGGGCAAGGGGAAGTACGGAGGGATGTGGAGTTATTTACTACTCAGGAGGACAACAGCATCCTCCACTTCACGTGTAATAGATGACAGTGGTGCTTCACCGCAAAGGGTTCAGAATTTAAATTGTAATATGAAATATATACTGGACATTACCTGGTAACGTCCCTGACACACTCTGTGAACTTCAGTTCAATTAAAAAAGAAAACAGCTGACATTGATAAAATGCTATTTTCAGTGTAAATAAAATGAAAACTATACCAACACAGATTTAGTGCAATTTTAAAACAAAACTCAAAGGGAGCAAAAAAGGCAGGAAAATGAAGGACCAGAGCATATACGTTAGAAATGGGTAGGTACACATAAAACACAAATGTCCATTTTAAAAGATGTGGGATAACTGCAAGGCACCGTGTTTGAGCCTCTCTGTGCTGTGTACAGAGTGGGCATCTCATCCTCCCACAGGTGAGGCAGCCACTGCTCTGCCAGCCAGCCCTGCTCCTGCCTTCAACTTGCCCTACACCACCGAGCGCACCACGCCAGTATCTGCTGGTAGCGAGCACCAGACAGAGCTTGACTGGCAATCCAGCTCTGGAGTTCCAGTGTTTCACCAAAAGGGCACACTGGCACAGAGCTGCCCTTGCCACCTGAAGCTACTCCCTCTGTCCTGTGGCATGGGAAGGTCTGTCACAGCTGGACAGAGAACTGCAAAGGGCTCTTGCATTTTCCTTTCACCTTTTATGCCAGGTTCATCCCCAAGATCTACAGTGCACAGCCTAAAGCCTGGAATAAAAATAAGGCCTCACTGTAAATGTGAAAAATCACATTTTACTGTGATTTATGCAGTAGATAATATGTTCTGGCTGCAGATTGACTGAATTGGTGGTCCCACATTAAATCTCTAATCTGGAACAGGCAGAGGCTCCTCAGCAGAAGTTTGCACTGTGGCATAAGTACTTGCTAGGAAAGTAAATAATCCAAAAGGCAACTACTTCCAGAAACAACATTAAACAAATCAGCATTTCCTGGTGCTCTGGAAATACAATAATTTAATGTGCTGATAGCATCTTGGCACTTTGGAAAACCAGGAAAGTGAGTTAGATATCCCTTCTGCAAGGGGAGTTAGCAGATTTAGTCCAATACCCTAGAAGCTCTGGCTGTGGTTTTTGTACAGAGATAATAAATCCAGGCTTTGATAGGGGGCTCACATTAAAAATAATGTCACTGATCTCTATTTGGCATGCAGCAGAGATGTGGCATGCATGATGAGAACAGGAGAAAAGATCAGTCACCAGAAAAAAGTAGAGTACAGGAAACAGTTTTAGTGTAATGAATTCCCTAACTTAAGTTTTAAGTTTATTAATTACAGACAGACATAGGTCTAGGTGGTATGATTTAAAAACTCTATTTAATTCAGCATTAACAGTTTGGGGATGTTCAGGTCTTGTCACAACTTCCAGAACTTCAGGTCCACGCTGGGCTAGGTCAGCGCATCGCCTCTGCCAGGTTCACCCCCAAATCCGAGCCCAGGTGGTTACCTCCCACCCACACCCCCCATCTCCAAACTTCCTCTTCGAGATCTAAAAGTTCACGCTGTTCTGGGTGCACAAAACATCTGTGGGATGTTCCCATAGGCGCACATCAACCACACGGCTTCGGCATCTTTCCTTGGATAAAATGGAGACCCATTTAATCTAGATCTGAAATAAAGTCAATCAACTGGTCTCAGGTGAGGAAAATTATGTAATATCAGTCCATGGTCACAAGACCCACCCAGGGATGGGAGGTACCTTCATGCTGGGCAAGACAAACCACACCTGTTGTCAAGCGGCAGCACTGTGCTTCTTATTCATGTAATTCCATGCACTCCTGGGTGACCAGTACTGTTACACAATGACCTAACTACTACTGATAAATACTACTTAAATACTGACTGAGAAGAGCAATAGCCAAGGAACCAGTGGAAAAACTGGAGACTTAAGGGTGATCACTGCAGAAGTGAAAAAAAAAGAGTGCAGATTTTTCATATCAAAAGAGTTCTCTAATTTATCTGAAAGCCTAGTTCTTATCTACTGCACAGTAAAAATGCAAGCCTCAAAGACAAAATTCTCCACTTTCCTGTTTCAACATATTCAGAATGTAGAGAAGCATATTCAGGAAGTTTCTATATTTGATGATCTTTTTCCATTCTAAGTTTCTAATTAGTACTATGCCCTATTCTCTGAGTTTTATTTTGAGCACTAGAGCCAGCACACAACACCCAGAATGCCTGTCCTTCAACCGGATAAAAATATGTACGTCCACATTCATTCTGTAGCAACAGATCCTTTTTTATCTGCTTGCTGAGGATGTGGAGCAGGATTGACCAAACACCAGAAGCTCAGAATCTGTTCATTCCTTCCCATTTTATTGCAGAAGCACTTTAACCGGTGACTGTCATTGAAAGCAGATACATTTAACAGGTTTGGTTTTCCACACGTCCAAGCAGCACAGATATTTTGAGACTCACAGGCGGGGAGGGTTTTCAGTACCAATCCCCAGTGCTACAGGTAAGCCCATCTGCCTGCCCTCCAGGGACACGGGGCTCTAGCCAACACTACTTTTACAGCACCTGCACACAGTTTGCACAACTCCTTGTCTCCTGGTTTTGTTCTAGAACAGTCTTTTTCCAGCTCTGATATGTAATTTTCAGTGTTGGGTTAGGACATTACAGAGCAGCCTGCATGCTTCTCCTCTACCCTGCCAGAATATTGCCTCCAGTGTTTTTCCAGCCTGAGGACAGGGGACATTGCTCAAACATTCCACTCCAAAAGCTTGCTTTCCCTCAGTCACACTCTGCAAAGGACCCCCAGAAAGTTACACCTACCCAAAAGGGAGATGCAACCAACCCCCCCCAAAAAATCTGAATTCATAGAGACCAACACAGTTTGGTGTTTTTTTTCCTATCCTTTCCTTTGCTGAAGTTCAACCTCCAAGACAGCAACAACTCTCACCACCACACGGGACTGGGGACAGCGGGGGCTGGCTGTGTGCCTGCTCCCCTCCCAAGTACACCCGAAGGGCAGCTCCAGTTCTGCCCACAGTAACTATTTCCATGAGAGATCAAAGAGATGCCCAGACAAACTGCACAGCTCGTTGGGACTCCTATATCCCATGCATCACCCAAGATAGGCTCCAACTGCTTTGACTCACATCCCACCACCCAGCTTTTTGATCCTATCTATTTAGTATTTAAGATTTTTTCCTGACTCCTGAAAATCTGTCAGCAGGCTTATATTTGCATTCAACATCAACAAAGGAAGAGCTGAAAGTACAAAAAAAAAAAAAAGAAAAAAAAAAGAAAAAAAACACCACCCCACCTTGGGGGTGGGAAAAGCTGGAGGGAGGTGTAATAAAATGAAGTCAAATGAAAATAAAACAAAAGAGGAACACAGTACATAGCAGGAAAATCAAAAGACAAAATAAAAGATTAAGGAGTGCAGGTAAAGATAAAATTCGAAAACTGCTTTAAATGTTGATTTTCTCCCTACTGTTTTTGTTTCATGCAGTATTTTGATGCTAGCATCTAATTATTCTTTGCAGTGTTTTATCTCCCCCATTATAGTATCACCAGATTTTTTTTTATTGGCACTTTTCTTATTAATGATTACAACACCTACGTTTAAGGAGCTAAATGAGTTCTCTCTTTTCCTGAGCTGCAGAGAGGGGGGGTCAGCAGAGAAATGAGAATTATTCTGTTGTATGCAGATGTGTTATACTCAAAATTATTTTTGGCCATTGAAGTAGCTCCCACAGCTTGCTGAGGCAAAAGAAAGATTCCTCTCCATTCCTAGCTGTGACCCAGGAAAGTCAAGGAGATCTCCTTCTGCTCTCCAGTCAATCACAACAGGAATTTAACAAATCTTTCAGCTTCAGCCTAAAAGCATTAACAGTTTCCTTTTAGATACCTGTTCTTAATTAAACTCAGCTTCCTCGTCAGAACCATTCAGCACAGAAACACGTCCACTGACAGAATGCGTTTGCTTTTCCCTCTCTGCCGCGGGTCCTGGTGCTTGCTGGAGCACCGTGCACCGGACAGTGCCCCGCGCACGCCCTCGGGGCCCGTCCCGGGGCCCCTGGGCAGCTCGAGCGGAGACAGCGCCTGCAGAGCGCCCGCTGCTGCCGCTCGCTGATCAGCTCCGGCTGGCCGCGGTCCCAGCGGGCCGGGGCTGCCAGCTCGGGGAAATTAAGCTGTGCTGGGGTGGCGGCTGCCCCCGCCGGTGCCACCCCGGGCTCGTGCGGGAAGGCTGCGCTCCCCAGGGAGCCCCGGGGATGGTGCCTGCTCGGAGCTGGACCTTTATCTTGGCCACGGCCCCAAGGACACGTGTAGCTTTTTGGGGGTAATTCTGTAACGACAGAAATCTGGGCTGGCAGGAAACCAAGGGAAGCCCAAACACAGGTGAAATAATTAAAAGAAAAACGTTTTTAAAAAAAGAAATAGGAAGATGTATTTATTATTTACACATTAGGCAGAAAAATCAAGCCAGGGTGCAAATAACTGCAAATAAACTTTTGCCAGAAATTTCCACACCTATGCAAAGCTGGCAACATGGCTTCAAGCTTACTACTTTTTTTTTTTT
>VYZQ01006645.1:25398-40717 GCA_013400655.1 Mystacornis crossleyi | reverse complement strand
GAACAAAACATACCAGGGCTGTTTATAAGAAGGGTAGATGGAAGTTTGCTTTATACATATTAAAGGTGCTTTTTAAAGTCTTATGGGGAAAAACTTTCTTTGCAAGCTTCGCATTCCAGGACCTGTAATGCCAAGACTTTTCGGATCTGCCAAGTTCAAAATCTAAGATTTCAGGTCCACTTGCCAGATCACATTTTCCATTTGGCAGCAGCATCCTCTCCAGCCCTGCCAGTAGCTGGCCCCTGAGACACCTCCTTATGAGGCGTGGGATTTAATTTAAATTTTTGTTTTTTCAAACATTATTGTTCTGTGAACATGAAAGTCCAAAATTTCAAGATAAACCCAGGCTGAGCAGAACCCATTCTTTCCTGCTGAAATGTCTCCAAGAGAGTGCCTGCTTTGAGAAAACATTGGAAATGATATCTGACTTAGCCAGGGAAGTTTATTTGTTACCTGCAGTGATATTTCTTTGTGAATACACATTTGTCAGGGGAATCCTGTTTCTTTACTTAGTGCAGAATTTTTAAAATTCATTTTCTAACTGTGCATGCTTAAATTCTCCTTTCTGTTAATGAGAGTTTAATGTGCTCTTTGAAATGAAAAAAAAAAATTCTGTGCAACTTATAAAACAGAGCCTAAAGAGGTAGGGTGACAGCACTTGAGAAGAGGGAAAACAGCTTCCTGGCTATGAGTTTAATGCTTTTCTGCAAGAGGAGTCAAACTGCAGAAAATTGGTGTGGTTTGGTTTTTGTTTGGTTTTTTTTTTTTCTTTTTTTTTTTTTCCCTTTTTTCTATGAAAGCAGTACTTGAAAGAGAGAGAAAATAGGGATGGAGTGGTAAAAGAACCGTGAATTTTAACTAGCTGCAGTGTGTGAGCCATGGAGTAATTCCCTAAAATAAATAAAATTAAACTATTCAAAACAGGATAATGGAAAAAGTGGGTTGCATAAATTGTACTGACACTTCTTCGGAGCTCATCCCATTTCTGTGTTGTGTTTTCATTTTGATGGTGACCTTGCAGGCCAGACCTGAATAATTTAAATCAAAAGAATGTTTTTCCTTGTTGTGACGCCCTCTAGTAGTCCTTTCATTCAAGCTTCAAGGAAATTTTGTGGCAACAAATCATGATGACATACTTATGCTTGCAATCCCCCTTGTCCACCCTTAGAGAAGATCCATGACTTAGCATATGAAGTGGATTACCTTTCACCCCAATTAATGTTTTTATAATGAGTACCAAAGGAAGTAATAATGTTTTGCCACTTATTATCGAGTGTTACTGGGGCAATCTCTGAAACACAAGACTCAGGTCATTGACAGCACTGACATGATGGCAATCATGTTGCGGAGGTTTAAGCCCTGCTACAGTGATGAATAAATTGGTCAATTTAATTTCCAGTACTATCAGCTTGAAGATTTGAGTAACAGAATGAGATAGATAACAAATATCCAGGGGTTTTTGAAGATTTGGCAGGAGTTAGACTTGAAATTTTATCCACTTCTGAGCCTAGTCAAATGTTAAGTAAAAGAGAAACAATGAAGTAATAAAATAATGAATTATAGTTGTGTTTTGTCTGGGAACTAGAACTACATAATTTTTAACTACAGTGATAAATATTTTTATGCTATATATGATAACACATGATATTGTACAATAAATTATATTTTGCAGCTTGTCAGTACATTGATTGTATTGCACAGCTTTCTAACTGCAAAATTCAGCTGTAGTGGTTTTAAAGAATGAGAACCATCTGAGATGTTATTGAACAGCCTGATCCTACCCCCTTTCACTATCTTTTAAAACAGTGTAGTAATTCTTGAACATACTTTAAGAATGCCAGACAAAGAAGCAAGGGCGGTTGACAGCTGCCTGACAGAAATAATGTTTCTAGGTTGTTCCTTGGATTTCTCATATAGGGAAAATTAGGCTGTTTCTATGTTTTAACAAGAAGAAATGCCCTGCATAGAAGTTTAGCAAGGGGCTTACCAATAAACTGGCTTACCAATAAACCCTTTTCACTTGAGTAATAGTGACTGAGAGCACTGGATGGCCATTTATATGAAGAATTCCCTTCTTACAGCCTATTTTTCTCTTCTCTTTTCTTATTGAAATTATGAAAAGTTATTTATGCCAACAAACAGTTCCACCCCACCTCAGGATAGCTTTCTAAAAGACCTAAATAAAGACAAAGAGCAGATGGACAACTGTCTATGTATGTGTGTGTTTTATGACTTTTCTCCCATTATCTTAGGTAATAATGCCAGTTAATACTCTTCATTCTTTTCTCAATCCCTTCTTCACATTAGAGAAGTAATTTACCCCTTCTCCATTGAAAAAGCTTAATTAACCTCTTTTTCTCATGGTTGAGCAAATATCTCCTGAATGTCCTGCCACAGGGAAAAACAGGGTGTGGGGGGTGGGTATTGTGTCACATTAATTGACAGAAAAGTGTCTTTGGGAGAGGAAAGTCTTCCCTCCAGTCCCTGTCTTACAGAGGGCAGCCACTCAGACTGTGCTTAATTACTAGCTGGGAAGTGCTCTCCTGGCCTTTGGGATCCCGATGAGCATTGCAGCTGCCTTTGATTGCTCTCCGGCATGGCTGAGACCAGGCCCGCAGCAAAAGGCTTCCCCGCAGCACAATGATTCCCTGGCACAGGGACGAGGCTGGAGCCACAATATTCCCCAAATGACTGGTGGACCTGTAGTATCCCAGGACTGACAATGTGAGCCCTTATTTGTCTCATCCAGCTGGGTAAGATTGGATACAGATTTTAGTCTCCATGTTTCAGTTTCCTTCCCTATGAAAAGTAACACTTACTTTGTCTCTCAATATTTTCATGCACTTTTAATTATTTGACTTCAGAAACATTTTTGCATTGATAATGTTAGACAGAAAGATTATGTAAATGCAAAATACTGTGATGTTACAAAATGTCACATCTTGAAGAAGTTATTTCAAGGGCGACAGTTGTAAAATTTCAAGATCTGTCAAAAATTAGTTATTTAGACTAATGTTCGGTCCCAGTGCATAAACAATCACAAGGAGAAGAGTGGTCTTCTCCATGGCTGCCCGTAGTGATGTGACACACCCCCTCTTTACTGTGTGTCTATGTGTGTGTCTGGTTTTTGTTGCAGGTTAGCTTTGAGATATACCGAGTGTTGGCCACTTTGGTGCTCCGACATCTGGAAGCTCATACACACTGATCTTTCCCGAGCAGGTAGGGCGGCATGGCTGCACGTTCCTGTGAGCAAAACCAGCGGAAACTGAGTCAGGATGATTTTAGGAAACACTAGTTTTGACATTGGCATTTTAGAGCCTAGCGTTCACAGATACACATTGCACCTGCAGCCCTGGGGGCAAATTTCTGTTCCTTTCTGTGCTGCAGAATGAGCAGCTTGGGCTCAGTTCTTTGGTTCTCTGTTTTACAGGTCTCTGAAATCCATCCAGCTTCACAGACCTGCTTCCTACCTGTGCTCATATCAGAAAAGTTGCCGAAACAGCTAAGGGATGAATTATCTATTTATTTATTCATTACAAATGCTTCTTTGACCTGGTGAAATCTGGTGAGCTGGAAAAGCCTTTCTTGTCACTCATGTTACCTCTTATCCTCTGCAGGAGTCGCAGCGGATTTAAAGGTCATTTGAAATGCAGCCTTTTGCTCTTTCACAGCCCTTTCAATATTAGCCTCCAGTTCTGTTTTACAAAGTCATCATTATTAACTGCGTTTGTGGCTACTGTTATTTTCCTGGGATTGCAGAGAAACCTGAGATACTAATTGCAATGAGCTAATTTGGCAATACCATGCAAACTTCCTTAAGGCATTAGTTAAGAATATACTTTCCTTTACACAAAGAGAATTTGAAAGTGGGAACAGACTGCAAATGCAGCAGAAGGTATGCTTTTGTACTGCTATACTTAAGAGTAGATGGTATAATTAGCTTACAATGGTAGTTGAATGTATCTCTCAGAATGAGAACATACAGAATTAAACAGTAGCTTTAGCCTAATGATAATCGGTGATAATGATGATAATAATAATAGTACTTAGAACTTTAATGCAGAGATTTGCATCTTGAAAGTGCTATGCTAAACATTGACTTAATTACTGTCACGTCTTCAGGGAAGATAGGTATTATTGCCCTGACTTAATAGATAGGGAAATAGAGAAATAAGAGAATGAAATGACTTGCCAAGGGCTCTACAAAAGCCTGTAAAGGGATTCAAACTTTACAGGTCCCTTTACTGTATGCTCCCTTATACCAGGATAATTATGCACATTGTAAGGTTGCTCTGTGCTTTTGAAACCTGAGCCGAAGCCTTTTGAAATTAGAACTATGTGTAACATGTTTTGAAGTTTGTATTTTCAATCGTGCTTTAATATGATTTTCCTTTTTAGGTCAACCTGAAACATATAGTTGTAGGCAAAATTTTCAGTTTTGGTTTTAAATATATATATTTATTATTCCTTCTAGTAAAAAACTTGTAAAAGGTCAAAATTTTGTACAGGGTAACTCAAGAAACAAAAGAAATTTTTCTGAAATTACTTCACTATTAATTGTGGAGGGATGTGTTTGTGTGGCCTGAAGTTTTTTGCCAAATTCCGGATTCACTAAATCTTTCTCTGACATGCAAATTGCATATTTTTTTGAGTTGGTATCTTGTAGACATATTTTGCCTGGTTCTTATTAAAATCTCTGTGAATCTTCCTGCCTCAATTATTTCTCCTCATAGAAAGACTGGAGATTAGCCCTGTGATTTGATTACTTGCAGAATATAGGGTGAATAAAATGGTATGATGTTAACATAAACACTTTTCTGACCGCAGCTACAAGTTAAGGTGAAGATGAGACTCTGTAAGACGAATTGTTTTCCAAAAGTATGAAGTGAAAACATCAGCTTTTAGCTGTAGTTATTTCCCTGTGTAAAAGGCGTTAACACCAGACTACGGGAATGAATTTTACTTTGACTGCATTCACTCTGCTTTTAGCATAGATCTTGTAGGCGCTTCAGTTCTGGTTAATTAAGTCTGAGTCGTAGTTCACTTTGATAAGAAATCTCGTTCTGTATCTGTAAAGCACAAGGCAATATAAGATGTCAACATCTGCATTTGTAGGATCTAGAAGGAGCTTTTGATAATTGTTTGCTTTGCCTCCTACATTCTGTCACCTTTGCTTAACAGCGGATCAGCACACACAAGCTCACAGGCATTTGAAAACTGGATGTGCTGAGTGCCTTTCTGTGGACAGGGTGAAGTGCCCCTCTACGCTGGCAGCTGGTGTCACATTTATGTGTTTCAGTACCTATGATACACATGGGCATTTGCTGGTGTTCAGAAGAGAGATGACATCGGTAGGTAACAGCTTCATGTAGCATTATTGATTTTTGCATTGTTCCAGCAGCCGTTTCTGGGTGTGTGAATCCCTTGCAGAGCCTCCCATGGTAGTCTGAACTAAAGCTTCAGACAGTTTTTGTAGATGAACTTGAGGAATGCTTTGCCTGTTTCCAGAACAAGATAGTTGAATTCATTCAGCTCATCAAAATAAACACTTTTATCCTAGGCTTTTATAGGCTTTAACTGGGGTTTTCATTAAAGGCGTTTGCTTTTTTAAAAAAAAAAACTTTTTTTTTTCCTTCATAATGTCATGGCTGAACGCAGCAGCAGAAATTAGAAATATTGAGAAAATAGTGGAGACACTTTCTGAAAGAACAGAAATTTTACACTGAAAGCCAAAGGTTTTTTTAACATTCATAGTTTTTCAGTCAGGTTAAAGGTAAAGAAACTATTTCTATAAAGGTGAAATAATAGGCCATAAGAGAAGGAGTGGCTAGCCACACAGCTCAAGGTTTTTTTTTTATAAACTGAATTTTTATTTTCAAAAAATTTCTTTGAATGGACAACATCAGCTAAAATATTCATAGGCATTATTTAGCAAATAATTTCAATGAAGTTCAGGAGAACCACAGTCTAACAATGAGCTAACAGAAACGTGCATTCGTTCATATAATTAGTAAGAATTATTCACTGCTCTAATAAATCTAAGTGGCTATTTGGGAAGCGGAGTATGAATGAAACATTAAATTTGCTTCATCCCGACAGTCCATATTAGAATATCAGAGATGAGTGGTTATCTCCACATAGTTTAACAGACTCCTGGCTTTGAAGAGTACTAAATAAGAGGCGAGACCTAATGGAGCGGGATAAGAAATATGGACCTGAAAATGAGACTGTGCTGTATTATACGTTGATCACACAAGGTGGCAGAATGAGCTTAGCGCTATCCCAGAAATAAGAGGTAGTGAAGCATCATTGCTTTCAGTCAGGAGTGTATCCTTGCTTGCCCTAGGAATATGCCAAGTTTCTTCTGCACATGAAGAGGGATGGAGGAGGGTACTTTAATACAGTATTTTTTGATGATTATCCAAGTGCTTCAATTTCATTTGGAGATTTAGTGGAAACTGTTAAAAACTCGTGTCTAACTTTGGAAATTAATAATCATACAATGCTGAATCTGCTCACATCTTCAGTTTTATTTAAAACACTGTTTACTCTCTATTGATACATTGATCCTCTAAGTGGGGCTGAACTTTTCAGATGAAGGACAGCTGCAAGAACAGGCATGTAGGGAACGTTTTGCTTTTCATTATTGATTTATGGCTAAATTCACTTCTATTGTAAGTAAGTGAAACTCTATTGACTTTCCTTGTGTTACATTTACTCATATGCTCTGCCTGAGCATGGCAGGCAGGTATATGTGGCTGAACCGAGGGCAGCCCAAAGAGGAGAAATTGAAGTGCAAGACAAAGAGAAGGGATTACTCTTCAGCAATCTCCATGCTACTGCTTTGGCCAGTGAGTCGGGGAATAGTAGCAACACTTCCTTCTACACCTCTATAGTTACCAGACGCCCTCCTCAGCTTCTGAGCCTGTCCTTCTAATGCTCCCTTCCAGGGGCAGGGCTGAGCTGCATCACCAAAGGAACCTTTGGATGCAGGTTGCAGGTGAGCTCCTACATGTGCTTGCTCAGTTTACCTCTGTGGAGCTACGAGACAGACAGGTTTACCAAAGTGATGGAGAGTTTCAGCTATGATAAGGGACTCCTTCCAGTCTTCCTGATGTGAGTTGCACCAATAAAGCATAAAAGCAGGGGGGGTGTTGAGCACAAATAATGGTTGTTTGAAGAAAGAGATATATCCTTGTAGGGTGCATTTTAAAAGTATCTGACAACATCTGAATTTACTCCTGTCTGTGAGTGAAGTAACTGAGCAGGATACTCTTATACATAATGGGTTTAAGAACTCGTAGCTGTGCATTGCTCCTTATGCAGTATATTTCTGGAAGCTCATTAGAAGCTATTAAAGATTATTTACCCTTGCAACCTTTTCAGCAGATGTTCAACTGTTTGTTTTTTCCTTTGCTGCCTTAAGATATTTGGCTAAGCATTAGTACAAGACTGGAACAGGTCAGGAAAGTATTTATTTCCCAGAAAAATAAATTCACTAGTAAAATAGATGGCAATTAATAAAATAAGTAATCTGTAGCATATTAATGAGAACTGGAAAATCAAAATTGAAGTTTGAAATTTAGAGCTAAAGCAGACACTGGAATGGTAATGTTTCTCTTTGCAGAGAGAGAAGGTTACAAAATGATAAAGAAGAGAAGTAAGAATCAAGAAAAAAAAGGCAAAGAAAAAATTAATTCTGAGTTCAGGAAAACTCCTTTTGCCTCTGCTGCATTTGCCTTTGGCCTGTTGATCATCAGGGGAGTTGCAGTCTGTGAGGCTCATGAGACTTCTTGAAGGACTTATGGTCATGTCTAAGAGAGTTTTATTTTGACCCGCACCATAATGCTGAGCCTTGGGACTGAGAACTCCCTGATCCCTTTTTATTGTGCCTAGCTCCTTCCATAGTCATGTCCTGACTTTCAGCTGTTAGCTTCTGGTTCTCAGCTGAGCCTTAGCATTTGTGTGACATTTTGTCCATTGCCCAGTGCAAAACCAGGGAAGTTGTTTTTAATTGTCTGTGGTTTTAAACTAATCTGCTCGAATGTACACTGCACAGGCTTGAGTCAGTCACACACTTCTCAGCCTAGATGAGGTGACTGAGTGGAGACAGTTTCTCAAAATGCCTCTCTGCCGTGACTGCCTGTAAGTCCTCCCTTTTTTCAGTACAAAGTCAGGCTCTAACAACCCAAACCACTGCAGGGGACGCTTTGAGTTAAACTGCTAGCCTTGCACAGAAATGGGCAAAAATCCCTTATACCAGCTCTCTACCACCTCTCAATCACTAATTACTGCCTTTCAGTCTGAGCTGCCTTGTGGCAGCCTGCTGCCCATCAATATGGGGTGTCCCTAAGAGAGCCAGAGTTCCTCAGAATATGCAGGCTGGGGGCTGTGGGGTGGCAAAGGGTACTGGTGGGGATGGCTATTGAGCTGGGGCACAGGGCTGGGCTCAGAAGGGCATTTTGGGTGCCACCTCTCACCGCATTCCATTCACAGGGTCCAAAGCTGCAGTGCAGTGTGAGAGAGGACAGCAAGACTGAATTCACTGAATATACACAAGTAATAGGCAGCAACCTTTATATATAACAAGTAATTATTTCATGTCTGAAAAGGCATTGGAGGCTGTCTGCACTCTGAGAGAGTAGCTTGGCAGTGAGACAGCCATAACTGAACCAGAGCAGAAATGCAGAGCTCTAATAGTGGGTGATGTGGGGCTGCTCCCCTTGTCACTTTCTAAAATAATTTCACGAAGTAATGTCTGCATATTGGTTAAATAAGTAGCAACGGATTGAGTTTCAGTCAATGTCTAACAGTCTCAGCAGCCTTAGCCAGTGCCCCTGGAAGCAGAAAGGAAGCAGAGGCTGAGAGAACAGTACTGAGAGAGCTGACACTGACAGCAATGTGGTGTGTCAAAGCAGTAATTGCAGTGACACTGATGCTCGCATAGACTCCGTCCTGTTAAATGCAGGTGTCAGTCACAGCTGCACAGCACACACGGAAGCAGAGCACACTGTCTCTGGACACATATGCACATAGGTATCCACAGGTACATATACATGCTATCAAAGTGTAGTGATTTGTGGTTAAACAAAGCAGATGGGGGAAGAACATGCTGTAGGGTTCGTGTGGTCACTGAAAATGCTTTCATTTGAGTGTGCTGCTAAAAAACTTGCAAGCCAAATGCATATGGATGACTCCAGTGTCTGGAAAAACGTGCTGTGGCACTGCTGTATTACACTTGAAGCTACAGACGTTCCCTGACAGCCTTTGTAAAGTGATATGAAGCAAAATGCCTGTGAGAACGAGGATGTAATTCTGTTGATTAATGCCAGTCTTGTTGGTATTGATGATTTAGCTGCCTGTATGAAACAAATGTGGGCAATCAGTTCATCTTGACAAAACTTGTACAACTGAATAAAGGAAGTTGTTGCCTAATCTATTTTATACTAATTGCTCCACGCCACAAATTCAAGGCCTGATCCAATATGAATTGACATGGAGGAGAGATAGTCCATTCACTGCAGTAGTCTTTGGATCAAGGCTTCATTTTAAAGTGAGCAAATACTGCGTGCTAAATTAGCATTCATCTGAGTTGTCACTAGCTGTTTCTTGAGAAGCAGACAGGCTTGATATTCTCTATGTAGCCAAATGAGTCTTAGCACTTACATGCTGGATTGCAAGCCGGCAGAACCAACCTGAGCACATAAAAGTTTTGGTGAGAGCCGGGGCACTGAGGGCTGCTGCCTGCGACAGACTGCCTCGGTCGGGTGTCTGCCGTGGGGCTCCCACTGCTGTGCTGCCGCACAGAGTCATTTACCACCAACAAACACTTAGTGCTTATGAGGCATTTTTCAAAAATCTCACTGGGGCCATACCTGGGGCTTTAGCTATTTAAACATCTTAAAAAATCTGTCCCTTGAGAGGATTTAACTCGGCAGGATTTAGGCTGCTAAGGCTCGCATCATCAAAGAGACCAAAGCGTCAATCCATCTCTGTTCACGCCTAAGGACATAATAGTATCATGCCCCCTCCCATGAGGGGGTACTGCAGAGAAATTTCCAAGCTCTCAGCACCCAAACTAGCTAGCTCTGGAAGCAGATGGACTATAATTATAGCAGTGTTGAGCTGCACCTGAACTAATTAGCTCTGCTGAGAAACAGGGATTGAATTTAATAATGCATGTTCTGCCATACCAAAAAGGCTAGGCTGCCTTTGAGACCTGTGCAACTGTCTCTGCGTGGTGCTGTGCTGAACTCTGGATGTACTGTGAAAGTCAGCTCAGAGCTTTTCTGTCACCATAATCTGCTGCACAATGTAGGCATCACCTTGTCCCAGAATTCATGTACCATTGGCATAATTACTCCTCAGCTGTCACTTACCTTCTGACTATTAGTTTAGCATGTTAAGTTTTGCATATGCTCAAGATTTTGCTGTCCAAACTGACCTAAATATTGCGATCTACTTCAAGGACTGCTGTGGCTAAAACCTTGAAGCCTTCAAAATGAGACTGTCTTTTCTATGGACCTGATGTTACCTTCCTGGTCACAACATGCTCAAAGTAAATGTAGCTGTGAGAGAAAGGTAGAAGAGCCAGGTTCAGATCCCTGCTCTGGAGCAGTGATACCTATCAGATGAACACCCATCTTAGATACATTTCCTAGTTGCTGGGGTTAAAGACACTCTTTCTTACCTCAGTCCTTTGCATATCAAATTATTTCTATGAGGAGGAAAAACTCTTTTGCTGGTGTCTGAGAGAATTTTCCGACCCCAGAGAAAGCTGAGTGTTGGGATTCTGTCTTGGGGTGCTGGTTTGAACTCAAGCTCAGGCAATGGTTTGGGCAGAAGGAGCAGCTGGACCCAGTCCTCCACACCTTCGCAGGGTGACTTAACTCCAAAGCTCTCACTTGCCCTGGCTGCCACTACTTCTTTGAAAATGTAGATCTGGAGTTTTGTATCATACCAGTAAGTGGCTGAGATTATTTAGGATCTTAATGGCTCTGAACAGAGACTTTGTCTCTCTGGACATGTTTGAGCACTGTTCCTCTTAGCTGAAATTTATTTCTTGCTAGTTTGATCCATGCCCTACTCAGCAGGTTTCTGTTGCCCCCATACTTATGTGCCTATCCATGGAAAATTTGTGAGTATTGTAAGAGGTAGAATCAGGACTATGAGAAAGATGTGGCATTGTGTAATTCTGTTAAGTCTCATTACTACCTAGGGAGTACAAATTTTAAAGTCTTTTGAAAATTTAAGGCATGTTCATAACATTTGATGATTTTTTAATGTAGTACCTTTAGAAAAATTTAATGAATCTGTGTGGTGCAGACAATGTATTACAGGTACTGGATCACATATGCACACAAATACAGACTTAAATATTTAATTGATTCTTCCATTTTGAAAAACGCAGGTTTCAATATTTTGGGCCAAAGGAGATACTTGGTAGCTACTGATGAATCTTACCAGATCTGTTGCAGAGGTAAGTAGTTCTCTCATCAGAAACTCAAAATACTTTAGACTTCATTGCAAAACCATTCTTTTTCCTGCCATTCTGCTGATAGGGTCTGAAATAAAATCCTTTAACTAGTAAAGGATCTTATTTAGGAGATTTGTAATACCTGTGTTGAAACCAGTCACCTATGCAGGAAACACATTTCCTCATTTGGCTCAAATAACCTGTTTCTGAAAATATCAGTAGTAAGCAGATGAGCAGAGGCAGTAGAAGCAATACTGCATTCATAATAAGGGGAAAGGGAGAGATGCAGGAAGGAGAGAGACAGAAAGGAAAATTCAAAATCCGAGCTCCTCCTCACCCTTCTCTTGGCATGGCGCAGAGGCAGGCTGCCTCTTGTATATGGAGAGGAGTAGAAGTGCAACCTCTCCCTAAATAATTAAATGAATACTTAACCTGCAGGTTTAAAACTTACAGCATATTATAAAACAATTATGTTTCCTTTGCATGAAAAAGCTGAATTGCTGTTCAGCTTTTTTGTCATCTGTATGCATGAGTTTGGAGCAATTAGCATGAATATATTACAGGTGCCGTGTCTCACGAAATTGAAAGAAGCTGTGCTGTATTTTTGTACTATAGAGAAGTACCAGAGCTATAACTCTTGGAAGAGTTGAAAGCTGGGGAGATGTGAGTATCTGAAGTGTGATTTTATAATCATAACAAGCACCAATAGCCATCTATATAATAGCCATGAAATGAACGCCTTATTTTCTTAGATTGTTCCACTACTTGTTGAATTTAACTGGAGTCTGCAAACTATTTAATTTTAGATTTTGGATTACCTTTCTTATGTGCCCAGTTTATCTTTTTAACTGCAGATAAAGTTTTTTTTTTTTCAGTGGTAGCAGCAGTGGTATTGTGTTAGCATTGATGCTATCTCCAGGCAACCTCATATGCCAGGGAAACAACTTTTTGTATGTTCTTTGAGATAAATTACCTGGCAATTCAAGAGCCCTGAATTTTGTTTGGTACAGTTTTGTCACATATAATTGTTTGTGTAAAGCTGATCCTTTTTCCTGACTCTCGGATGCAATTTAATTTTTAAATGCAGGTTCCTCATAAATCCAGATGAGCACAGTAAGACAAACGCTTCCTAAATCTGAATCTCAAAGTGGCATTAATGGTGACCTTTTTTTTTTATTAGAGTGATAGTGATTCACATCTGCTGAGGATCTCACCCTTAGAGTTACCTGACCTGATAATAATTTCTGCTGATGCTCCATTTATATGAGTAGAACAGAGGGACCTCAAAGACCACTGCAATTATTCATATATGGTTTGATGCCCTTTTATTCTACCACAGAGGCTCAAGGGAACCACTGTGGTAATAAGATTCATACCCACCATTTTACCTTCATGAAATCACTGATTTGATGAATGATACTGATATGGAACTTTACCTTCTTTGCAGGCATGAAAGGAAAAATTAATCCTGGGGTCTTCAAAACAAAACCCAGTGACCTCAGTCAAAACTATTACTTGCACATAGAAAAAAATCCTGAAAACCACTGTCACACACACAGAATGACACATGGACGTGTCCACTTACTTTGACTTTTGGGAAGTGGCAAAGGAGGAGGAAATGCGAGTACCAGATAAAAAAGCAGTCTTCAGGTTGTCAGCATGGTGAGTCATCTGCACAGTGTTTCTACAAATATGACAACATCAGTGTCTACCCATCATTTTAAGCTGGAGTGACACATCAGCATTTTAGTGGAGTGGGAGGAGGTAAAAGAGCTTACACTGAAATGGAAATGTCAGGAGAAGGATATCACATGAAACAATCTCTGAGAGCAGGGAAGACTTGTGACAGGATAAAGATTATTTGTTCTGTAGATAACAATCCTAGAAACACAGTTGTTTTGTGGCTTGTTATATGACAAAAATATCTGTATTAAAGCTCACTGTTGTCCTGCATGATGCACCAATGTTTTAGTGCTAGTTTGAATGCTGGAGAATAGGAAACTTTCAACTCCCTTCTAAAGTTACAATGCTAATCACAACCTAATTTTTTTCATATCATCTTCATCTGAGAAGCCCCCCCCCCCCCCTCTTTTTTTTTTTTNTTTTTTTTTTTTTTGGTATGGTTTATGAAATAAGAATATTTGTGGACTCTGAGGCACCATCTCACTCCTCTCTCTCTGGGTTCTCTGTGTGGGTCTGTATCTAAAGTGGTAACACCTGTCCTATATTTCAAGTGTAACATGAGGCCTTTTGAGCAAACTATCATTTAGAAAAGAGCTAGAGATTTCACAGTCCCCTGTGGCTCCAGGAAAATTTAATGGAGTTGTAGACTAATCCCCTCACCATTGTTCCATAGAGCATGAAGAGAAAATTCCCACACCTCTGAGGAAGAAGTCAAATATTCTCAGAGGGAAACCTCAGACAATTTTTCTCTTTCCCTCCCTCTTGGGTAGAGTTTTCTACGGGAATGACTTAGGACTGACCCTATGGAAACAAGAATTTGAGAAGACTTATTATAGAATTGATTTTATTTCCTTGTCATTGTGAAGTTGTTCCCTATAGCATGTTCTCTAATGATTTATCCAGGAGTTTCAAGCAATGTAAGTACCAGTGGTTCTGTATTTCCCTGGCCTGTCTCACTGATGGATGGCACAGAGATGGGGATTGCAAGCCACAGCAGAGATGAAAAGAGAGATAGCCAAATAAGATAAAGACGAAATTTCTTTTTTACTGTAGGAGTAAACTGCTTGGGAGGATCAAGAGTGAGACCAGCAGCATTTGCTGTGTATATTCTGAGTGATAGAATAGTTGAGATCTAGGCTATGTTTAAAGACAACGAAATTTGCCTCAGACGCAAGTCCCAACACTTAAAAAATTTTCTCCCTTTAAATCTATTTCATTCTTTTCTTGTAGTATGTCTGTACAAATGAAAGAAGAGCTTCTTGTTCCTCCTCTCTTCCTGCCTGTTCTCTTATTAATGCCTCCTTCCATGCAAGCCTCTGCACACTTCTTGGGAGGTGAATGTCAAGTGCTGAAGTAACACTTGAGGAGTTCTTGAGGAGTCTCTGATCTGCTGAGCAACTTCTTGTGAGATTTACAACTCTGAAGTATTGGCCATAAATAAATAAAACCTTTCAACACCTTCTAGCTCCTGGGAAACAAAATCCAAAAGATACTGAGTTTTGGTTACCACTTCCTATTGCCAGTGTTACCGGAGGGTTTGCTGTCTATTCAGTCCTGTCTTGCCACTTGCCTCTTGGATTCTGTCTCCAGCAACTACAGCAATGTCCTGTCTCTTCTGCTACATATCCATCCAGTATAGCACTGCATGGGTAATGTAATGCTCGAGCATAATAACCTAGTATGTCTTCTGACTTCTACATGTGAGATTTGGTGTTTGCTACTTCTTCTTCTATTTGGTATTGACTCTGGAAATTCTTAAGCAGACAGTAAATGCAGTTGTGAATTCAATCTTCAGATTTCTTTTTTTCTCAGGGCATCTCTTTTCCTTAATTGCTTTTGCTTTGTTTGTTCACATTAAATATTTATTGCATTTTAAAGAAGAATGAACTTTTGGTACAAGATAATGAAGGATTTATCTGATGATAAAACATGTAAATCTTTCCAGAAACTTCAGGAGGATTTTAATATTAATGCAGATCAAATATGGAAATATATGCAACTTGTGAATAGTTTTATAGAAACAGGAAGAGCTGTGGTGTTAGTGTAGGAGTAATCCTTATTAGGATGAGTTTCTGATATTGATAAGACAGGAATACAGGATCTCATTTTTTCTCTTGCTTAAATCTCTTCATTCTTTTGTGAAAGTTCAGGAAAGAATGA